>JAVDPK010000871.1:556480-567804 GCA_034780415.1 Cichlasoma orientale | reverse complement strand
CAATTTAAAAGTATTTAAATTTTGGTTTTTATATTTCTTTAAATCTTCACCCCTGTTGCGTTTCCTTTTCAGAATATGAGGTAATATGATAAAAGTAGTCCCTTTGCAACTTTGTAACCATCTTTTTCCAGGAAAAAGAATGATGGTTTTCTTTGTAATATTTTCTTGCTGTTATATTCAGATCCATGTAAATCCAAGGTCGGGAAAATCACAGGCCCACTGGCAGCACTGGAGCTGGATACATTTGAATATGTTTTGTTTAAGCTTGATTAGAATATAACAGCAGAAAGACCCAGATGAGTAAATCATACCACAACCAAACACAACAACATTTTATAAAAGGTGGTGGAGCGGTTGCCATGGATCCCACAGCCCATCTGGGCAAAGCATCCATTCATCTTGGATGGCTGACAGTTAATTTATTCCTGGGGCTGTTAGGGATGCACAGTGGAAGCACAAACCATTTACAAATGTGCAGTTTGACTGTATTTGTGATCTGTGTGGGCTTTTATACTTGGAGGTTGTTATCTGTGCTTTTTGAGGCACTATACACTCAGGAGTGATAGTAAAGATGGATGGGGGCTAATTTTACTAATTTTACTAACAGTACAGTACGTGGTGCACATACACTGAGATGCTTAGCAGTTACGCCTAAATACATCCTTTCTAGTGGCCATAAATTCTTATTGTGTACTCAGACTGAAAGGGAAGTTTTAGTGAAGGTTTAGTCCAATGTGGTTATACGGAAAGTCTATGCAAAGACGCAAATTCACACAAATGGAGGTAAAATTCTGAATAGATCCAAAGGATCTGGCTCTCCCATTGGTTGCTAACAAAAAAAAATTGTGGGTTGATGCAAAACACTTCAGCAACTGTATTTCTTGAAGTAAAGTGTGGCAACACGAGGCATCTTTAGCGTATTAGATCACTCTCTGTGAAACAAAGGGAAGGATGATCTCATGGGTGTCAAGAATGTCTAAAGGTCCTGGTGTGGTTGTATGTTGGTAGTCTGTTACACAGAGATTCGCAGTCGTACTTTTTCATATCTGTCATATTTTTGAATCCTCAGCTTAGCCGAGAAGATAGAAGCTGCAAGATAAAGAACTTCTTTGTAGTGACCCGAAACTGTCGCTTTCGTTTTAGGTGGTATTTTATTGCGCTTCTGTCTCTTCATGGGCAACGTTACCTTTTCTGTTCAATCCAGCGGGCTACAATCCCTCCCTCGTCACAGAGCCACACAAATGGGCATCAGTGTGAGACCATAAATCCTGTTTTACTGCGGGCTTTACTAAACTGGCTGTTTATGCTGCATTTGAAATACACTTTCCAATATCACGTTTGGAACTCTTTCCCTCATTTGATGACGCACAACGAGTGTCGTCGCTTAGCGCCAGCGAAGTGGCATTTGAGTCTGTCAAACATTTCTCTCCTGTCTGCGTCAGTTTGATGTTTTGATGACTCACAGTGAACTGGACAACACCTCAGTGGGAGGAGAAGCGCAGTGATTTAAGCCAGTGTAAATAATGACACTTCTTAGGATCGTGAAGTGTAATGTTTGTTCCTCCTCAGGCTTCATCTTCTCACTTTTCTCTCAAGAGAAAAAACAAAACAAAACTAAGATTGAGACTTCACAATCCACTCCACCTCCTGAACTGCAATCAGTCAGCAAAGCTCCGCTGAGTCTGGGCTTTATTGTTTCACCTCTCAGCTGCATTACTTTTGCATGTGTGTAAAGCTAATTACTAACTTCCCCTCCTCTGAGCCATTCACAACCGTTGTTTACATTACTTTATTCAATTATAAAAGATGTAGCAATTATTCAGTTTTCACCTCACAGCGTCACTTGGAGGACATTAAAACTTAATACTGAATCAACATTTTCGTAGCTGTGGGCAGTGTGTGTATGTGCAGTGGAATATTGTTAATAACTCTCTTTAAAACAGTCAAAATTTACTGTGTCAATATTTGTAGACCTGAGCGTGCAACACCTTCAACCTCTGGGCTGCAAGTTTCAATTGCACAAGTCACTTGATGGGAGACAACCTGTCACCGAACAGTTGTGGTCTGACTCAGACCGACTGCAGTCGCTCTCAGACAGGTTGGCGAAGGGTTGCAAATAATTACCAGCACATCGCAATCAATCTTGCAGTCAGTTTGTGTTGAGTGCAATTTGTCTGCGACTTGACTCAGCTGGTTGCCAGCTGGTTCTAGTCTAGTTGTGCTTGCATATAAAAGCAAGGTTGCTAATACGGCGATTTTTTGCCGTTTCATCACAGTTACACAAGCACGTTGCATGTAATTGCAAACTGATAGCAGACCAGCTCCATCTTATTGACATTTTATCACCGACTTAACGCACCAAAATTACCTTGACAGCGTCAGCTGATTGTGAATGGGTGACTACATACGGTCACGCCATAATTTTGCTCGTGTCACAGCCGCTCTTTCCACTGGTGTGACTGTAACATATGGATAGCGCCACACTTCTCTGCAGCCTCTCTGCAGCAAAAGTAGAGAAAATCAAAAAGGCTAAAGGTGTGGCATGAGCCTTAAATTTACGGGGAAATTGGGATTTGCATACCTGCAAATATTGGTAATAACTAAATGCTAAATCTTAAATAAAAGGAGTTCCACTATGGGGCTATATTACACTTACTTCCGAAACAGACAGGCTGTAAACAAGCCAACAGTTTAGTCAGATGATCCTCCAAAGACGTTGCCTTGTTGCCAGATTTCAACACTTAATTCTCTGAATCCATCGATGGAGGCAAACCTATGGAAATATGGTCCACGTTAAAATGAACTTTCTGATTTGTTAACATGAAAGTGAACATGCCTTGCAGTCAGATAGTCAGAGATGTTGTACCTCACTGCTTTGGGATCAGTGCCATAATTTAATAATCCTGTATAAGCCTTGCAGCGTTCAGTGGAGCAAACCTCATTTGAGTGCACTGAAAGACAGATAAATCAAGAACGTTTTGTTTTTTTTTTGCTCCTCAAGTGTTTTCAGCAGGAACCTCACACAGGGATACAGATACACAAATGCAACAACTTACAGGCAGCCATTTGGAGTGAATGTATAGATTTCTTTGCAGAGACAGGATGGCCCCCAAAGCAAATTATGAGTCAGCGAGTGTTCACGCTGCAAGTGAAGATCTGACAGCCGAGTAGGCAAACTTCTTCCCTGCCTTCTGCTTTCCTCTCAAAGAATAAAACCCCTCTGGTTTGCGTTCACAGCTTCTGGCAGCAGGTGCATTTGCTCCGGCCAGTATTTCCTCAGATCTTGCAGTCAGTCACTGGGTGATATGGTTGGTAGTTTGCTAGCCTACTAGTCTTAACATTATTCTTCCATTATAGTGCAGAAAGATGCAGGGGGAGGAAGATAGGATTTAAATAAGACTCTGCCTAGCTGCACAGCTGCATATCCAAATCAAACTATCAGCATCTCTGTGTATTTAAAGAGGGTCTTAAATCATTTCTTCTGACACATTCACAGCAAGCAGATAGTGTTCTAGGAAATATTACTAATCTGGATGAAATGTAAGCACAGATTGCAAACAGCTCTGACTGTGTGTTACTCATGTAAGTGAAGGTTCAGAAACCTCTGGAAACGCCAAATTAAAAGTGCAGTAATGGTAATCAGCAGCAAAGGAGAAATTTGTGTGAAAAATCAATTAATCATTTGGGCCCTGCAGTAACGCACCCTGCGCCATTTCCATTGATGGCTAATGCACGCATACTTCAGGACAAACTTCATTAAGAACAGGCTCGTCTGCCGCGCTCCTACATTTCCTTTCAGATACACACTCACATCCGCGCCTAATGAGCTTTTAATGATCAATAATGCTGTTAGAAATAGCAGCTATTCTAGTGGAAGTTACATTTACAAACATCTATTGTTGGGAAAACACAAGCTAGAGTTCTTGCGGTATCGATTATAAATGCTGAAGTCGGTGAACGTGAACATGTTTTAGTAGCTTTACTTCTGACATTTTCCAAGTCAAAGTATTCACCACGCAGCCTTTTACTGGCATCATGTCATATTTATTAATGAGGTCTGCTTAATGTTCCTCATAATCACCATGACATATGAAACCTAATCAGTTGTGCTGATGAGGGCTTTAATTGCACCAATTAGTACATCAATTGTCAAGTACTTCTATGGCAGTGTCCTGGTTGCTTTGGATGATCCACAGCCCAGAATGAGGAAAATTATTTAATGTTCTGTGATGAGCTCTTGTTAGCATCATTGTGTTGCATATGGACTGAACTGTTAAAAAAAGACATCATGAATGGTGGCGCGATCTGACCTCAGACGCACACCTTTGTTTAGTCAGGACCACTACAGTCACAAGAATGTGGTTTTTGTTTTGTTTTGCCCCCCCCCCCCCACTGTAGTAATTTATATTTTGGGGCGTGGTTCTGTTCTGGGACCTCCCCCGCATGTCCATGCACATACATGGACTGTATAAGTCAGGGAGAGCAGCAACTAGACAGAAAAGGCATCATTTATAACAGTATGCCACTGATAGTCGTATTCATCATGAAAACAGGAGCTGGGGGTTGCAAAGTGTCTTGCAGCTGTGCAGCAGTTGTGGGCAGACTGAAGTAACTTACACTATAAAGTACACTTTTTATGAGATTTGCCAATTGGATGCATAGAAGGGGTATCGGGTAAGCCATCAGCTCATGTTCTCAAACACAAAATGCAGTTTTTAAATGATGATTTTATTTGTTAAGGGAAAAAAGCTATCCAGACCTCCCTGGCCCTGTGTGAAAAAGTAATTGGTAAACCTAATAATTGGTTGTGCCGCCCTTGGCAGCAAGAACTACAGTCTTGTACTTGTGATAACTGGCAATGAGTCTTTGACATCACTGTGGAGGAATTTTGGCCCACGCTTCTTTGCAGAATTGTTTTAATTCAGCCCCATTGGAGGGGTTTTGTGCATGAGCGGCCTGTTTAAGGTCATACCAAAACATCTCAATAAGAATTGAGATGAACTTTGTCTCGGCCACTCCAAAACCTTCATTTTGTTTTTTGAGCCATTCAGAGGCGGACTTGCTGCTGTGGTTTGGATCATTGTCCAGCTGCATAACCTAACTGAGCTTCAGCTTCAGGGCACAAAGTGATGGCCGGACATTCTCCTTCAGGATTTTCTGCTAGAGAGCAGAATTCATGGTTCTATCAATTACAGCAAGTCGCCCTGAAGCAGCAAAGCAGCCCCAGACCGTCACACTACCACCACCATGATGTTCTTTTCATGAAATGCTGTTAGTAAGAGATGTAACGGGACTCCTTGGAACTCTCCCATGGATGCCATTGTTGCCCAGTCTCTGTCTCATTGTTGAATCATGAATCATGACCTTAACTGAGGCAGGTGAGACCTGCAGTTCTTCAGATGTTGTAATGGGTTCTTTTATGACCTCCTGGATGAGTCACTGGTGAGCTCTTAGAGTAATCCAATGCCCCTTTTAACCCCTAACCCTGCATCACTGAACAGGTCCGGCAGTAATCAGGCCTGGGTGTGGCTCGTGAAAATGAATGCAGCTTTCCAAAAAAAAAAAGTGGTTAATCACAGTTAATTAAATCATCATTTAAAAACTCTGTTTATCTTTGTCTAATAGTAAAATTGTTTGATAATCTGAACATTTAAGTGTGACAAATATGCAAAAAAAAAAAGAAGAAAAGAAATCAGGAAGGGGGCAAATACTTTTTCACAGCACTGAAGCTGATCAAACCTGGTATTTGGATGTGGTTAGGCTACACGAACTCCCCGTATTCAGGATACTAAATTTGACCCCCACATACTGCAGTCAAACTCTGACCTTTCTGCAAAAGGATGCATGGGAAAACAAAACCTAATGCCATTTGTTGCATCAGGATCAACAGTTTGAAACATCTGTCAGTCTTGTGCATTACGCCCCCCCCCCCCCCCAACTGCACGGCCACACCAGGTAATAGTGTTGAGTTTACTGTTTCAGACCATTTTCATGCCGTCTTCTCAAGGGTATTGAACAGGCTTAGCATAATACCTTTACATGCATTCAACAGTCATTTATATTCTGAGCTGCTTCACCGAATATTACCGCATAAAAGTCAGCTGGGGCCTTTTCTTCTTGAGGGAAATCACGTTAGAGTCCAATAACAATTCAATATGAAAAAGATTTGTGGCCCATTTTCACAATAAAAGGCAAATTTTACATGTGGGTCCCCCCGACAGGAAACCCACACCAGTGGGGCAATACATTAGCAGCATTAAATGGACAGTAGATGAAAATAATGTATCTCAATTAAGGCACATTTTCTGAAATAAAAAGGGGTTTTAAAGCCTGTTGCACTCACAATTGAATAAACTGGGCTATTGAAGTATTTCTCATTACACTTAATTTATCAAACTGCACCACTTAGAGGAAGGGCATGGATGCAAACAGCAACCTTTGCATTATAGACACTACTGAATACCCATCGTATTACCTATCTGATATTCTCCGACTGCAGTAGCTTAAGGACTCTCCAGAACTTCACAAAAAGGTAACCTATGGTTGGATATTTTATGATATGTGATCTCTCTTTCACACACACATACACACACAAAGTGAAGAGACTCTTTCTTCCTCCTTCTCTGATAAGGCAGGAAAGCTTTATACTAGGCACTGGATTGCTGAACTAAGCAGACAAGACTTTGAAGTGAAGAATCACTCAGGCAACCAGCACAGCTGCCCTCTGCTTGAGTTATGCAGCCGAGGAGCAGAGTTGATACTCTGCAGTGAAGCAATAGCAGCAGATTGTGTCTCCCAGTTCTCTGCGATGCGTTTGGCTCAGAAGAGGTTCTGCGCATGCCGTCACTGAAAGTGCCAAAGTGATTACCACAGCACCGAAGAACATCATGTACTCTGTTTTCCCCGCTCCCTCTTGCATCTTGCTGCAACTCATAAACTGCAGCTAAAGCTTTACAACACACAGCAGCCTGTAGCTGCAGGATGCATCTCCTCCCACTGCCTGTGTTCATGGGCTCCATGTAAATTTATAATACGGACTTCTTCTTCTTTTTTTTTTTTTTAAAAAGAGCACTCCAGCCTGTGTTGTGTTTTGCATGTGATGTGTTATGTTCTTGATGAATATTAATGATCTCGTGGAGATCTCAGTACGATTGTTGCTGTTATGAAAGGTAATTTCCATCCCCTCGCTAACAACACCGCTGACCCCCACCCCGCCATTACAGCTGAGCAAGTAATAAAAATCAAAGCACCCTGGCAATTACATACAAGGGCATCTTGAGACAACAGAGGGGCAGTGCATAAACAGACAATGTTTTGCAGAGAGAATGCATCTCTTCAAAGGGGCATTGCATTAAAAAAAAGCAGGAAAAAGTGATTCTTTTTGTTTTTATTTTGACCTGGAGCTAAATCACCATATTTTAAAGTGCATTATTGTCTTAATCTAGAAAAAAACACCAGTTTTATTTTCTTTAAGGCACCTTGATTAAAAGCCCATTAGAAGGTACTGCAGAAGAATTTATCCGGCTTTCTGAAGGGAAAGGGCTTGTACACGGAGCAAATCCATACTCTTGACAGCTGTAATGTATCATAATAATGTGTTAACGAAAAAAAGACCACACGGTCGCTGCTGCTGGGCTCCTCTGCAAATCCTTCTCTTTTTTTTCTCATGATCCATTATCTTGGCTATTGATTAGGACAAATCTTTAAATCTTGGATCTGTAAATCAATCTTAATACAAAAAGTCACGAGCCGCCGTACTGTACATGCTGGAGCGGGAGTTAGCCACGTGCACAACTCCCCAAAAACAACGTTTGCAATGCTAGCTCAGTTACAGCTTAAAGAAATATAAGGTAATAATTTTTCACTATACGTGACCAAAAGTTGCTTCCTATTTGCTATGAAGTGCGCTACAGTTATCCACCACCTTTTTATTTCCATCCCTGAACTATAAAAGTCTGAGCAGCGTGCCCGGTGCTGTTCCAGTCAGGGAGCTTGGTTCCTCTCCACAGATTATTTTGTGCCACTTGCTGCCATTAAGCCTCTGTGTGGTGGAATGCTTTACCAACAGAAAAAACAGACAGACACACACACACACACACACACACACTCACGCCTACTTGTATGCACATTTGGGCATGTAGACATGGTCAAGAAAACCTGCTGAAGTTCACACCGGGCATCAGTGGCTCTGAACATGGCATGGTCATTGGTGCCAGACCGGTCTGAGTATTTCAGAAACAGCTGATCTGCTGGAGTTTTCCCACACGTTCACTTGGGTTTACAGATAATGGTTCGAAACTGAGAACACATCCAGTAAGCAGCAGTTCTTTGGGCAAAAACACCTTCTTGGTGGCAGAGGCAGGATAACACACCATGCCACAAACACTAAAGAATGGTGAGACTGTGAGATCCTGAGTATTAGCATGCCTGTGTGCGCAGAGAGTATTTTCACTTGTGACGAGCATAAATTTATCAGTTTATACAACCAGACTTCTTCTTGAAATCAGAGGAGACACCCCCTGCTGGATATTTTAGTTTAAAGCACTGTATTGTTTTCCTTTTTCAGACCTGGAGTCTATGTCCATCTTTTATATACACTCTGCACACACTTGATTTAGCCCTTGGTTGCATATTGTGGGACCGACTGTTTCCCTCTCCGGTGGGCGTAGTTTTCAGAGTATGATGCACTGCGCTCGGTTTCTATGCCTGCCCGTCTTTCCCCAAAACCTGTTATTACCACGGGATGTGTATCCTTATTTGAATGAGGAAAATGCACGGTGCAAATGCCCACATAATGCACTGGGATCAGAATACAGAATGAAGACCACATTCGGATTTGCAGGCTTTTTTTTGAGATTGGATCTCTGCTGGATGTAAATCAATCCTTAGGGCATGAACACATTCTTAAGGAAAAAACATTCATCCATCAGGATGAAAAGTTACATATAGCAGCAATACCATTATTATAGCCATGGGGGGAAAAAAAGGGAATCCGGAGAGCTGCTTTTCCTCCTGTGACTGTGTTGTTAACCAGTCAGCCAGCCCTACCTAATCTGACTAATTTGAATGCTGAGATCAGATTAAAACATAGACACAATCAGTCAAGATTAGAAGCTTTAGATTAGCGCAAGATGGCGTGTCATATAATCACCAAAGCCGTGTGCGTGTTTTGTTGCATGTGTTTAATTTTGGTGCAACTTCAGACCTATTGTTGCGCCATACTTCACATTAATGTCAAGTAACTGAGATGTCTTCATTGTAAAACAAAGCGCATCACCTGCTGCCACAAAAAACCCACTGCCACTATTAATGTGGAGGATTGTGAAAGTTTGTGCCTGGAACAGCAAATGTTTTAGTGAAAATCGACATACAGTAAGAACGAATCATGATTGTGCAACATCAGCCAGCAACAGAACATGAATATCTTATTTGTGGTTTTTAGATACTTTTTTTTTTAGGTATTTTTGTCACATATTAGAGAAAAAGTAGGAGATGGAAACATTTATTGTTGTTGTTTACATCATTTTTGGGTTCTGGTAATGAGGAGCGTAGCGTCTCTGCTTCTTCGTCAGACCCTTTTGAAAAAAATCAGACTGGCACGTTTTAGCACTCTGGCAAATAAAGGGATGAAAGAAGAAGGGAGACTGGCAGGAAAGTTGAAGGCGCGGGTGGCAGCACTGCACATCTGCTCCTGGCTGTTTCCACATGGTTATGAAGCATAGCTGAAACATATGAGGTCACATAGACACGATGCTTTCTTACTCTGAGCCGCTGACAACCTCACAGCTGCTGCACTAATCACAGTAACGAATGCCCTCATAGGTATTATTTTTATATCATCTCCTGTTTCTGTTACAGTTTGATTAATGCTCCAGTGATGGGCTTAAAATGCGTATTACAGAAATGCATAAGCAGCGGGACCTCATTTCCACGCTTTACAATGCTCCATCAGACTTATGCAGAATATCAAAAACCAACAAAACCATTTTTTTAATGGTGTAAAACCACAACAGCAAAAATGTCTAAACACTACAACAGCAAAAAACGTACACATCACACAGTAACACTTCCTGAGTCCAGCAGAAGTCAATCATGGATTTTTCTTTTAAATGTCACTTGCAGTTTTCTCCTTGTGTGCTGCAGCTATGGGTCTAAAAACAAACCCCAAACCAGCAATAACAATGCGCTCATCACTGACTCATCTATTTAAGGAACTTAAATCAACTGTAAAAGTGGCGCCCACTGTTGAGCTCTTTTATCAGCGGTGCCAGCTTCCTGGTTGTCTGCTTCCAAAGATCTTTCAGAGTAAACAGTGTGTGTCACTAAAGGGGTCAAATCAATGTTAGCTATTTTAAATGTGTCTACAGGGTGGCCTTCAGACTGAGGTTGGGTGTAATTCCTGGGTATTTCTAGCAGAAAGATCTTAAGGCTTAAAATAGTTTGGATGTTTATGGTTCATACTGTAGTCTGAAGGCCACACAAAACATTTTTTAGCTGTTTAGTCAGCTGTACTCTGGCAGTGGCTCATCAAAACTGAGTTTGCGCTGGCCCGCCTCAATCACTGTGTGATTTTGGACAGTTTAGGCTGTTTTCAGACCAGCTGTGCGGTTTCTTGAGCTACGCACAGACATGGTCAGGTTTCACAACCAAGCACTTGTTGCCAGAGAAAATGTGTATTATTGTGAGCGGTCGCTGGAGGTTGCTGAGTGGATGAACTGAGAGGTTTCACCAAGGGCCAATTTAAGATTAATAAGGATTATTTTGATCTGCGAATCATGCAAAGCTGCTAAAGTCGAAGAGAAAAACTACAATTTTTAGTACCACTTACTTTTCCAACCTCTTGTTGCTCCTGTCGTATCTTTTGTTAGACGTGTTGCTGCTAACAAATTCAAAATGAGCTGATATGTTTCTTACAGTGGTGGATTTTCTCAGTTCAAACATTAGATGTGTTTTCTATGGTCTATAATTGTCTCAATAGAATAATTATAAATTTAGCATCTCCTGTACATCAAGAGCAAGCAGAACAAACATTACTAAGATAAAACATTTTATATAACACACATTTTATCATAACCAACTACCTACCTACCATCCATCCATCCATCCATCCATCCATCCATCCATCCATCCGTTCATCTTCTTAAGCGCTTGTCCAGTACTGGGTTGCAGGGGTCTAGAACCTAAGCCAACAGTCAATGAGCAAGAGGCGGGTACGCCCTGGACAGGTCACCAACACAGAGTGTCATGCTCACTCACACACACACACACACACACACACACACACACACACACACACACACACACACACACACACACACACACAC
>JAVDPK010000871.1:528207-548541 GCA_034780415.1 Cichlasoma orientale | reverse complement strand
TACAAAGCGCCTTGAGGCGACTGTTTGTTGTGAATTGGCGCTATACAAATAAAGTTGAATTGAATTGAAATTGAATTGAATTGAATTGAATTATTATCCTTTTTTATGCTTAATATTATTAGATAACAATAAATCACTTCTGAGTCACTTGCTTAAGCATTTAAACCTTTAATAAAAACACAATATATGGATTGTAAAGCAGTATGAAAAATAAGCAAAAAACATGGCTGGCTTGGAGAAGAAGGGCTTTTCCCACCAGGACACATGCATATCATTTAGTGTATGTTTCTGCACATTTCTTTCTGCAGTAAGTTATGACATCTGCTTTGTTTTTTTTCATCAGTTTAAAGATTTTGGGTTATTTTGCAGATTTCTTTTCATTAGTCTGAATGAAGATAACGATTCATGAGTTTTTTTTTACACTTTGTTGGAGTTTTATGCAAATTTGTGCACATTTTTTTAAAGAAGTTTAAAAAATGGTTGGTTTTTAAGTAAGTAAGGGAAACTGCATATTAACTTGTCTTTCACTATTAAATTGGCTTTCCAACAAAATGTATCAAGTAACATTTTACAGTAAGTTTAATGGTAAATTTCTCAAATTTATTATTTTTTAATCATATTCTCAGGCACCTCATCTCAACTTCCATTTTCCAAACTTTGTAGTTTGATTGCTGCTGTATGCTGACACAATGTTTTTGGACTTTTACTGGATGGCTGTTGACCATACTTTCAGATTTATGGAGTGATTTAAAAAATAGATATTTAACTACAATTTGTCAACAAAATGAAAGAATAACTGTGAAAATAGAGAAAGACAACAAAGCTCTTCAGTGCTGAATTCGTAAATGTTTCTCCTGCAGCAGAATCCTCAGTTATTTTCCACGTTGCTTTGTATTCAGAGTGCGATGATCACATCTGCTGCTGTGGAAAGGATCTCATGCTTTATCTTGTGTAAAATTTCTTGCTGCAAAGCTAATTGTCTGCTCTGGGACACAGTAGCCATTTCTCCTTTCAGACAAATATAGGAGACTTTGTGGCTAATTTGCAATTATCTATTTTGTTTTACATTCCCTCTACTGATAAATCAAAATTTCATTATGCAAATTAAATTAAGTCCAAAGTGTTATTGTCCTCATCTCTCATAGCAGGCACCAGTGAAGGCTCGGAACTAAAAATAAGGCCTGTTGGTAGAAAATTGTTCCATGAAAAATGGGAAACACATCACACTTAGAAACTTTGCCACAAAGCAGGCCCTTTAAATAAATCGCTATGTATGTGTATTATGTATAACAAAGCAGCATTGCCCATTTACACACTCTGACACAAAAGGCACACACATACACACACACACACACACATATAGCTTAATCCTCCAGAACCGTCTGTTCTGGTGAATTTGTAGCTTTATATATTTCAGTGGTGCTGGCTGAGAGCCCGGCTTCTACACGGCCACACAAACTGCAGGGATGGGTGACACCGACTGGGCCACAATAAAGAGAAAAGAGCATGTACATATGCCTGCTCCAGCCCCCGACTTAGATCAAACACAAGTGCAAATATGTACATTAATATTTACGCATACACAAAAATAATAAATGCGTCCAAAGACACCCAAAAATAAGAGCAGGGTGGGAAACGACAGCGACAGAGTTCAGGAATTCTGGACTGGATTCCATTCAGAAAAACACGTCACAAACATTAAAAAACACACTTTTGTTTCTTTTAGTTCCGACATTTATTTCATTGGTCAAACTAAACACGGTCATCCTCTATTTCTCAGAACAATAAATACAAACGAGTGTCCTTCCATATAAAAGTGGTCCCACATCTCAGAATCAGCTGCTCTTTTTGTACAGTAGTTGTTGTATTTTCCAAAATGCTTAAAATTATGCATTTAAAAATGCATAATTTTAAGCAGCCTTCAAAGTATGGGTGAGTAGAAAGTTTCCAGCATTTTTGCCCCCTCATAACTCCAGAGGTTCAGGAGATAGCTGCACTAAATGTTCAGGTCTGAAAAACAAATGTAAGGTCTGTTTGAAAATCCAAGGCCAAATCTTTTTATTTAGCAGGATTTTTTTTCCCATAAATACTTTGAGCATTAATATGTAATATACCATAGTTTCAATGTCAAAACCACACTAATATCACGTCTATGATGCAGAAACAACCGTTGGTTGCCTGCTTGCCGTTCTGTCTGTAAACACGATAGCTCGAAAAGTTTCGGATGAATTCTGATAAAACATTGTAGGGGTGCAGAGCGGGGTCATGTTAACGAGCCATTAAAATTTACCTTACATCCACCGAGGTCTTCAAGGTCAACTTAATGATTTATTGGTCGAAAATTGACAAAAAAAAACCCAACAAATAACTTAGAAACTATGACTCTTAGTGTGGTGCGTATTGTCAACATATAGAAAGTACCTTATAAAGATTTAAAATAGCATGTCACATTTGACCTCTGACCTCTCCTTCAAGGTTAATAGATTGATCTGAAGGTCAAAGTGATAATAATGCTGTACAGAGCTATATAAAACTATATTTCTTACTGCCATTGTTTGTATTGATAACATATAAGCATATAGGGAATGATATATATACAGGTCACATTTGACCTCTGACCTCACTTTTACATTTTACATCTGCCTTGCTTTCAAATTGACCCCAAACTGTAGACATCTTATATATTTTTTTAAAAAAAAGTGTTGATTCAAAAGAGAAATGAATAAATTGTTACAGCGTCTTATTTCTTCATACTTCAATCACCCAGTAAACGACACCAAACAGAGTCAACAGCAGAACAAGCTGTTTGACAGAGAAGATTTGGCTATTTTTTTCATGGGTGCACCCCACAAACTCAACTCGCTCGACCCAAACAGGTCGACATCCGCATGGACCCACACGCTCAGTCCG
This sequence comes from Cichlasoma orientale, assembly GCA_034780415.1. Taxonomy (NCBI): domain Eukaryota; kingdom Metazoa; phylum Chordata; class Actinopteri; order Cichliformes; family Cichlidae; genus Cichlasoma; species Cichlasoma orientale. Next base: position 545,631 of record JAVDPK010000871.1, on the reverse strand, counting down.
AGCACGACAGATTTAAACTCACGCTTCAGGCTGCTGCTATAGGATGACAAGAGAGTTGTGTCAGTACAAAGGAGGACGCAGTATTGATTTCACTGTTGGATCTTATGGCACATCCTGTTTACCCCTGCTAATATGTTTGTTTGCTTAGCAATATTTTGGTTGTGGTAGTGCAGTCCAGACAAACAAATATCAAGTGTGTGTGTGTGTGTGTGTGTGTGTGTGTGTGTGTGTAAAGTTTCATTCAAGAAGATGTTAACTTTTGATTTCTGGTGGTGTAAGTCATTCCCTGCCATCTTCTAATTGCTGTTACGTTCCTGCTGTGTTCCGTATCGGGCTCGGAGAAGTGATATGAAGAGGCTTCGCTTCTTAATGAGTTCTTTTTGAGGTTTTAATCAATAACAACACAGAATTTCTTTCATCTCAGCTTGTTGGAACTGAGGAAGCCTTGAAGTGAACTCTGAACAGCGCAGCAGCTTTACTGATGCATCATGGTTGGAGTATGGTGGCAGAGAGGAGTGAGCGGCCGAGTTACGCGAAAAGAAAGTGAGTTGTGTGTTTAGTTGTGAAGTTAGTGTATTTAGTCAGATAATTAGTGGGTGAGTGATTGATGCTGTGAGTGACCATGCAGTGCAGTGAGCTGTGCAACTCTACCAAGTGATGTAGTTCTGGATAAAGTAAGTGAGTCAGTAAGTGAGGGAAACACTTGTTTGATTGGGGGTGGGGTGGGGGGTGGAGTCATTATATGAGTGAGTGAGTAATGCAATCAGTGCATGAGTGATGAAAGTAGTGCGTAGGCAAGTTTATAATAGAGGGAGTGTAAAGTGAGTGAGTGCAACCGTGCACCTGTGAAACTCAAAGGAAGCAGTTATGCACATTAAAGTTTGTAATTTAAGCAAATAGGAAATAAAAAAAAATATAAAGGTTAACAAAAGCGAGACCATAAACAGGCGTGTGGAAAGCCAGTTTGTGTGTGTGTGTGTGTGTGTGTGTGTGTGTGCTTGGAAATGGAGGAGGAGGCAGGAAGTATTCACCTCTGGATATGCCCCTGTGATCCACTCCATCTGTAGACATAAAGGGCTCATTTCATGGCAACCAAAACAACTTCTGTTGTTTTCATTTAGTCAGCCCTCATTTCTTTATATTTTGCCAGGAAAATGGGAAATAGGTGCAGATATTTATTGAAACATGCAAACATACAGAGAAATACAGCATATAACTCAAAAACAGAGTGTGTAAGCTTGAAAGTCAATATTTGGTGTGACCGCCTTTATTCTTCAGCACAGTCTGAACTCTCTGAGCCAGCTTTCTTCTCATTTCTTGAAGTAGTCTCAGGAACAGTTCTCCAGGCTTCTTGAAGGACCTTCAAAGCTCTTTTTTTGGATGGTTCTGCCTTTTGTTCTGTTCTCTGTCAGGATGATCCCACGCTGCTTCAATAGTGTCGAGGTCTGGGCTCTGGGGAGGCCGATCCATGACTGATAGTGTCTTTCTATCCGGGAATGATTTTACTGCATTGGCAGTGTGTTTGGGATCATTGTCATGCTGAAAAATGAAGCCTTTTCCAAGTGGATTCAAATCAGAGATGGGTTTGAAAGACCTTCAGAAAGCCTGGAGAACTATTGCTCAAGATCGCTTTATAAAAAAAAACGGCTCCTTGGAAGCTAAATGTAAAGAAATAAGGAGTGTGTAAAGACTTTTGAACAGTAATAACTATACACATTATTTTAAAAAAAGAACAAATGTTTTTATTTATCTGTGAAAGAGCTGTTACGTATGACATGACTCCATGATGTAACTTATCCTGAATTTGTCAGGCAACAGGAAAACAGTCGATGCAACAACATCAAAACTGACCCATCTACTTTTGAAGTGCACATTTTACAATTTACTGAAGCGAATGATGCAATTAGAGGCAGATATATGTGAAATAATTGGTTAGGCAAGTGAATGAGTTAGCAAGTGAATGACTTAACAAGTGAGCGAGCGAGGCAACTAAACATTTGGGAAAGGAAGTGAGTGGGTGAGTGAGTGGGAAAGCGAACAAGGAGCCAAGTGAGCGAAGCAGCAAGTGAATCATGGACCACCAACAAGCCGTGCAGGCTGAATTCTAATGCTGACCTGAGAAGAATGAGCCTGCTGCCAGTGACTGCCTACAGAGTTTACAGTGGACCCTTCAAGCTGTATCATCCAGGTGTAATAACACCCAGCTTTGTAGGAGTTTACAGTTGAAATAGAAGGGATGAAATCAAAACATGTATTTTCTCCACAGGCAAACAAAATTGATCCGTGCTTCATGTAAAAAAAAAGAAAAAGAAAAAAAAAGAGGAGTAAATGAATGACAGTGAAAAAAAAGTGAAAAAAGTACAACAAGGAGACATAAAAAGATAACTAGAAAAAGATATTGGTGGATAGGATACAGTGAATCCAGTTAAGGTGGTCAGGGAGACTAAAAGAGTCCAATAAAATGAGTGGAAGAGACACAGGCTGAAAGTTTTAAAACAGGAGAAAGAGTGAGGAGGAGAGAGAGAGGGGCTACTTTTTGATGTTTCTTAGGCGGACAGCAGAAGTGGCTGCACAGCAGAGAATAATAATACAGCGCTAAAGTAGCTGCAGCATCAGTGCGGTTACATAAGACTGTGCCACGGAGCTTTCCGCTCTTTCATTCAGGCCAAAGCCTCAGGAGAAAGCGCATTCATATTTCTGCTGCCACTGAATGGTGAGATATCCTGCCTCTCTGAAAAGAGTTTCATTTGAAATTGTTGTAAATCATTTAAAAAGGCTTCAGTGCCCAGCTGCGGTGTCGCATTTGTCATCAGCGAGTAAAATGGCTCGGGGAAACGGGCAATAAAAAACGACTGATTGGGTGAAAGCTGCTTTGACATCAGAGTAACCAGGGTTTTACAGATGTTTCTTTTCCTCCCCTCAGTGGGTTTTAGGAGTTTCAGAAACCCCCCTGATACAATACTAAGATATTCTACCATTTTTTTTCTCCAAAGGAAATGTTCTGGCTTAAGCACACTGCCTGCACTCAACATGCTCAGTGAAGCTGGAGTTTTCAGGTGAGGCAGCTCTGCGAGCAACTGGCATGCAGGAGGTCTGTTGTGCCATTGGGCATCCCACACACATATGCCACAGCGTTACAAAAGAATCACAGCAGCTGCAAAATAGACATGACACATAGTCATGTTAAATTCCGTTGGTGCAGGGCAGAAAGATGCAGTGGCTCTGCATTGAGGTGGGTGTTGTGTTAAACATGCTTGGAATGAAAATAGCAGTTTGGGTGTCGGCATACACAGCTAAACAGGAGAACTGGGTGGGTGGGGTTAAATTAGAGAAACTAATAAAAATACAATGATCTGTAATAATTCAAATTTCATTTATTGCTTTTTTCCCATTAAATTTCATGCTTTTTAGTTTCTGATGAACTGCATCAAAGCGCTGTTATAGCCTGCAATACAGACTGGGACTTTAATTTAAATGAACAGCCAAAGGTAACAGACTTCAGTTTAAAACAGGTCTGAAGCAGCCTTTTATTCTAAGTCCCTCTGTTTGAGTGATGACTCATTCGTTTGACAGCTCAAGGATCTTGGTACAATTGCTTTATATTAACGACATGCAGAGCATCACTTCACTTACACTCATCCGTGCTAACACGGGCATCAAACCAGCTCTGTGTCGACTTCACTAATCTAATGTGATGGTAAACACAACATGAGAAAAGTGTAAATATAATGGAACAAACAGATGCATTTGCTACTTGTCAGACATCTTTTTTAAGCGACACTTGTGGACACTAAAGTCCAAAATCTGCAGTGTTAACACTGGTTAGGAAGTGGCCACCATCTACAGCATGCATGGTACCTTGCAATAGACCAGGCACCTAACCAGCATGGTGATATGACCTTTTAGAGTTTATCAAAACCAATAAAACATCCAGGGTAACAGTTACTCTGTGTCATTAAACTGGTGCTGTTTTGCTATTGAAACTAACCCAGCCATGGAGGAACCATAAGCTGGTCCCAATCCCAAGATAAATGGGGAAGGTTGCATCAGGAAGCATAAAATCTTTGTCCAGTCAAGCATCCAGTACGGAAAACTCATCAAGAATGGAATTTCCATACTGGTCGCGGCCTGGATTAACCAGGACTGCGTCGAGTAATGTTGGCCAACAGGGTGCCGGTGGAAATTGTGCTACTGCTCGCTGAAGACAAATATAGAGGAAGTGGGGAAGGCATGTTTGAAGGCAGTGAGAGAGAAGGAAAAGCAGGAGTGTGGAGGTGAAAGTAGGGACTCTAAATGTAGGGACTATGACTGGCAAAGGGAGAGAGCTGGCTGATATGATGGAGAAACAGAAGGTAGATACTGTATATTGTGTGTACAGGAGAAGCAAGGCCAGGGGCACTGGCGGTGGAGTCAAACTCTTCTACCATAGCGTAGATAGGAAGAGAAATTAAGTAGGAGTAATCTTGAAGGGAGAGTAGGTGAAAAGTTTGAAGCTGGAAATCAAAGGGGTGATCTTAAATGTTGTCAGTGTGAATGCACCACAGGTTGGATGTCAATTAGAAGAGAAAGAGTAAACTGGATGAAGTGGTAGAGAGTGGAGTCAGGGAAGAGTGTAGCTAGGCAGTATCAGATGGTAGGCTGTAGGGTGACTTTGGAAATCAAGAAGAGGAACAAGTGAAGCCAGATGCAAGGATTAAATGGTGAAAGTTGAAGAAGGAAAAATGTTGAGCAGAGTTCAGGGAGCTGTTGAGACAGGCTCTGGGTGGTAGGGAAGCGTTACCAGATGACTGGAAAAGTACAACTGAAGTGGAGAGGGAAACTACCAAGAAGGTATTTGGTGTACCCTCTGGACAAAGAAAAAAGACAAAAAGACTTGCTGGTGGAATGAGGAAATACAGGAAAATATTCAGAGTAATAGTGGGATAGTTGGGGAGCTGAAGAATGTAGACAGGAGTACTGGTAGGGTAGGGGTATGGCAAAAAGAGAGGTGGGAAACAGAAAGGAAAAAGCTTGTAGTGAGTTGTATGTGAGGTTGGACACTATTGAAGGAGAAAAGGACTTGTATCGATTGATTGACAAAGCAGAGAGATCCAGCTGGAAAGGATGTGCAGCAAGTTAGGGTGATTAAAGATAGAGATGGAAATGTGTTAATGAGTGAAGAGGGTGTGTTGAAATGATGGAGGGAGTACTTTGAGGAGAAAGAAAATGAGAGAGAGAGGATCAGGGATCGGCTCTGAGCCCCCTGATGGACAGGCTGATAGATGAGGTCAGGAAGGAGACTCCATGGACTATGTTTACAGATGACACTGTGAAATGCAGTGAGAGTAGGGAGCAGGCGGAAGAGAGTCTGGAGAGATGGAGGTATGCTCTAGGGAGAAGAGGAATGGGGAACCATCCAAAGCAATGGACAGAGCACAAGAGGGCTAAGGAAGAGAGTGCAGGGAGGGTGGAGCGTGTGGAAGCGAGTATCAGGGGTGATTTGTTACAGAAGGATAGCAGCTGCGTGAAAGGGAAGTTTCCATGATGTATGGTTTGGAAATGGTGGCACTGACAAAAAACAGGAGGTGGTGCTGGAGGTGGAGGTGGCAGAGCTGAAGATGAAGATAAAGTTAGTTTGGAGTTTGGAGACAAAGTCAGAGAGGTAAGGCTGGGATGGTTTGGACATGAGCAGAGCAGGGACAGTGGATATATTGGAAGATGGAGCCGCCAAGCAGGAGGAAAAGAGGAAGACCTCAGAGGAGGTTCATGTAGTGAAGGAAGACATGCAGAGGGTTGGTGTGACAGAGGAGGATGCTGGGATAGGGTGAGATGGAGGCAGATGATCTGCTGCGGTGAGCCCTAAAAGGAGCAGCTATTGAAACTGTAATATATCCTATTATAGAGATGCTAAAAGTCGGTTATTTTTTTAAAAAAATTGGCTTTTATTGGGACTCTATTTTTTATAATAACGGACTTCATATACATTGGAGAAAAAAAAACGTAAAATCAGGTTTATTTCTTTTGAAGCCCAGATCAGACTAGAGCTTCACTAAAGCATAGTAGCTACATCCCATCCTGATCAACCTGAGAGTTCTGCTGTATTTTAATTCCTCTCCACCTTCATCCTGTCTGACAAAAATAGAAACAAATAGATCCTCAATTCTGGCCAAAGACTCCATTTTTTTTATCTACTCAACTTTAAGTTCTCCTTTTCCTTCCAATACAGCATGTGAGCTCAGGTGAATAGCCTGACCTTTTACAGGTTACATGTACATGATCATACATATTGCAGTTATTTTGTGAGAGAAGATCTTCAATTCATATAACAGATGTATGTATAATATGCATTCATGAGCTGGAATCAGGCATTTAGTTTGCATTACGTGTCACAATTGAGCCCAATTATTGATTACAGATGTACTTTCATTATATACACCCACAAAATATCATACAGTGCACCTTCAGTAAGATAAAAGTATTTTTGATTAGGTTGTAAAGGAAGCAATGAGTCAGAGGATGAATCATTTCACTTTAGTGGCCGCCTTGCATTAAAAAAAAAAAAAAAAAGCCATAAAACACAAAGTGCCTTCTATTCTCCTGTGTGTTGTCTGGGGGGGTGTTCCCAAGTGAGCGCAGGCTTTCTGTCTGCTGGCTCTCCTCTCTCCGATACCATCAGGGGCCGCAGCACCAATCCCGGTTGCTGCGGAGACTAACACGCTGCTGCAGCACACGCACGCAGGGAGGAACACACCCACAACAGAACACACACGCAGAGAGCGACGCAATGCACCGGCAGGAGCGGTGCTCAAACATGGGCGTGGAGGGCACCTGAGCCATCTGTCTCTGCAAGAGCGTGTTTGAAAGAACGCCTGCATGCACACACAAACACACGTTCTCATCAGGCACGCATTTTCAGTTTAATGCACTTACAGAAGGTTATATGTATGCAAATTCATGCATGGAGGACATGGCTGCACATATAGCTTTTACTGCATGTGAACAGCTACCAAACGGACCAGACGTGGACGAAAATACGGAGAAATTTAGTGCATGGCACGGAGCTTTCACAGACTCAGAGAAGGAATCTTCTAAGTGAATTATATCCTCCCTTCATCCCCATCCCCCCTCAGAAACCTACACGAACAACTAAAATAACAAAAAAACAATATTACATAACGAGAGTTGGAGGGAGGCGCTGCAGCATGCTGTGTTGGCGTGATTCCATCAGAAGATGAATATATTTCAATTAACCTGTTTTTTTTTTAATTAACTGGTCATAAAGGGTGATCTCATCTACATTTACTATTCAAATTACAGCCACAAGTGTGGAACAGCTCTCAGCGGTGGGCCTCAGTCACTAACTTGAGCAGAGAAATGTTTGTATATGAAAAATTACTGTATAAAGGCCAGTTTTATTCTTCCCAGTGTGTGCATGTTAGTGAATCAGTCTTTTGCCAGTAAGCTTATGACAACGCTTCCATTTCTCTGTTACCTCGAGGCTTATCATGGAGAAAGCTGTGAAGTTGCGTGAGAGAGGTCTGGCTGCCAAACAAACAAAAAAGTGCAAAATATGCAACTAAAGGAAGAACGCTAATGCAAAGCAGCAAGAACAGACCAGAGGGGAAAAGGAATTCAGGTGGAGGACAAAAACCACTTGCTCTCTCAGTCCAAGATGAAAAGCCCGAGCTAATTTTCCATAAGCAGAATATGTCATGCTAACACTGGAGAGTACAGTTTTAAGGAACGCAATTTTAATTTCTAAGCATTTAAAACTGAGAAGGCCATGATATGCAGCCAGAAAGGACCCAGACGCCTGCAACACACCAAAAGCACACTGAACTTCTGTTGTTTGGTCTTTTTACTTATGAGAACAACTAGTGCCTGATTTGATGAACGGTGCTATAAATGGCAACATGTTGAACATCCATCCATCCATTTTCTTAGCGGATTGTGTAATTCGGGGTAACAGGGGGGCTGGAGCCCATCCCAGCTGTCATAGCATAAAAGGCAAAGTATACTTCGGTCCAGAGTCGGCCTAATTATCTGTCACATGTCAAATCAAGATCAGACAGTTTGAAGAGCGTTGGGAGACCTAGTAGTCTCTTTACCAAGAACCTCTTCACCAAGAAAAAACTTTACCTGAAAAATCAACTTAAGTACAGTAACAAAGTATTTGTACTTCGTTACTTCCCACCTCTGAAAATGGGTGACTGAGCACATTAAGGGGCAGAAGTCTTTTTTGCAACCACAGGTATCGCCCCCTGGTGGCGATACCTGTAGGTTTAAGGCACTTCTTTATTGGCTTCACTCGGCAGCTGCATCGACCTTATTTACCGTGCGTGGTTTCGATTGACAGCCTGGCCTTCGTTGTTGGTGTGTTTGCATCATCTGAGGCGGTTCTAGCAAACTGGCGGTGGGAAAATATCGGTCAATCCTGGATTTGCGTGTGAAACGTTCATACTCACGGTTTAAGAAGAGATTGCTGATTACATACTGCAAACGAGGCCCACCGTTCTTAAGCTTTTAACACCGTGTCTTTATTAAACTCACCTACCAGGAAAAAACAAGAAGTAAATCCTTGGATTTAACAAATGGATGAACCTCTTTTGGCGGCCATAATCTCACAAACATTTCCAGTAGCTGCAGATCAGACATGCTCAGCATCCAGGAAGAATTTTTTCACGGTCAGCCACATGTCTGGTGAAAACAACTCTCTTAAGGTCATTTCACAGAATCTTTGTTGCATTAAGCACTGGGCTGCTACTGCTGTGGTGTGTGTGTGTGTGTGTGTGTGTGTGTGTGTGCATGTGTGCATGTATGTAGGAGAAGCGGTTATACTTCCATTCTCTCGTCACACAAATTATTACCCTGCCAAAAGACAAAGCCCTCAGGCCTTGTTAGGATGTCTAACGTCCTTGCATCGTTTCTCTTCACTGGACTCAAGGCTGTCATAATTGCATCTAATTAAATCAGTTGAAATCTGCTCTGTGGCAACACTGGAAGGTCGGCTTCCTATTCAAACCTGTCCTGATTAGATGCAGTAATATAAATTTAAAAAAAAAAATAGCGAGCTCTTTGATTACCCACTTGGCTGGTTGATTGTAGGTCAAGTGCTGGGTGTTTGGCTGCGTCTGAGCTTGATTAAGGTTTTATTATTCAAACACAGACCTTTTTCATGACAAGATTTAAGACTCAAGGGGGAGCTGACATAACAGGAAATTGGACTTCCAAGCTGCGGGAAAATTGGGCAGTTTGTCGTTATGCTTTCGCTCTCATCTCAGTTGTTGTTGGAAATATTCTGACGATTACAGATCCCAAAAACTCCCCGCAGAGTCTGATAGGATGACAGACTGGTCAGAGCCACGCAAATCTTGAATCCGCTTCCTCGGCTGGGCGTCTTTGATAGCCCCGTGTGGGGGCAGATGAATTACCCAGTGACTGACGTAGACCAAAACAAAGTGTTTCCTTTCTCTCTATCCGCTTTCTCTGTCACGCGGTTCAGAAAATACCACAGCGCCACAATAGAACGCACAAGACAAAACACGCATGTACAGTACAACGGCACACCCACACAGCGTTGCAGATAAGAACAGGAGGAGTGCGCTTTGAATTATTGAGCCAAGCTGATAAAAATAGGCTCTCAAAAGAGGCCCCATTAAATATTCACAGCCGTATCTTAAGGAACTCGGGGCTGATAGCGCAGCGTCTCTCCTCTGTTTCAGAGCTGCGAGGTTTGAATGAGAAAGTCCCCTCGGGAGGAATGAGATTTACATCACAAATGATTTTCCTTAATGTTTTCTGTCTCAAATGAGAAACTGTTACATTCGTGTTCCACTGACCGGAACAAAAATGTAAATGGGCAAAAAAATAAATAAAATTGTGATTATTTATTCTGCTTTGATGTCAGACTTGTTGATTGCACCAACGCGCTCTGTGCGTCTACACACATATAAGTTAAAAAAGATTTATTGTTTGCAGAAAAAGACTCAAAAAAAGTACACTGCACTGCAAAGTGTGTCAAGTCTTTGTTATTTTTTTGTATATGTGATGCAATAATTGATACAGTACTGTGCAAAGGTGTTGAGCCACCCCTCATTTCTTTGTATTTTGCTGGGTAAATGGGATACAGTTGGAGCAATTTATTGATACATGCACGGAAATAAAAAGTGTTTCATTTTGTGTTTTCTATCCAGCTGTGGTTTTACTGTATTGGGATCCTTGTTATGATGAAAAATGAGGGTGGTGAGCAAAGCTGGGTTGACACATTTCAACCACTAAACAGAGCCCCCTAATAAATGGGCCCTCTCCTCAGGGTCTGCGGGCAGATTTGAAAGGGATCAAACCTCCTACTAGAGAGGTCTGTATGTGACTCTAAAGGAGACTGCATAAATGAAAATATCCACCCACTACTTTCGGCTGCTCCCTTATTCACAACAGGTCGCCACAGCAGTTAGCTCCTTATCCTTGATTTGGCAGATTTTTATGCCAGATGCCCTTCCTGACACAATCCCAAGGGGATTTGTGTCTCCTCCTGAGATCAAACCGGAGATCTTTTGCTTGTTAAGCAAATGTGTAAACCACTACACTGAAAATATCTGCACACTCGCAACAGGAATAAAAAAAATATGTGCCGTTATTACCGTAACAGCACAGGAGATATATTCACTGTGATAATCTTCAAAGATAAAGAAAAGTAATAAAATATTGTCCAGCTGGGATGGCTAACCCTCTCATTCAGACACCATCCAGTTCTTTCCTCACTGCTACTTCCCCTGATTTATTACCATCAGTTGAGATGGAGGTTGTGAGGATGGCGGTAATAACAGCAGTAAGATTTCGTGGACTTCTATATTTCTTATGTATTTCTTTTGTTTCTCCTCAGTGTCCTTGTTAATGTCCACTGTTTTTGCAACAAGAAGGATCTTGTTTTTCTGTCCCTAGCACCTAGTCCGCAGACCCGGCGGAGTTCGCCGCCACAGGAATGAGTCTTACTCAATCACATCTCTCCAGGTTTTAAGCAGAATGATCACGGAGTGTTTCGCAGCACTCCACCCAAGAACTACCAGAAGGCCGGGGGACCGTAAATTTGGGTTTACTGCCTAAACAGGTGAAAGTTTGAGCCCCTTTGACTGAAGTTCAGGAGAGGCAACCCTTGTGTCGATGGGGGAGAAAACCTGAGTAAAGTTAGAGGTACACTCAGCCGTGCTCTCTGCCTCTCAGCGAATTAAATTCAGAATCTGTACTGTTTGTAAAGGCTACAACAGAGAGGTCATATTTCATGAAACTAAAGCCATTTCGGGCTGCCGGGTATCAGAGGGCCAAGATCTCCATCTTCCTTTCCATCTTTGGGCCACAGGAGGGTGAAACCCTGATGTTCCTGCTCCCGGCAACGCTCCTGAGTGAATTCTGTAATCTTTATAGGGGTCTTTTGAATCACACTTGGTCTCGCTCCTTACCCGGGAACTCCTTCATTAAAACCCAGCTATTGGCTGTCTGGTGAACGCACCACTGGAGCAAACAGAAACAGGGCTCAGTCACACTAGAATAGAAATAGGACAACAACCTGCTTGCGACAAGGAAATTTTGTTTGTGGTTTCCCAATGATTGCTGTCAGAGACCAATTCAAGTAGTTTCAGAGACCCACTGATTGCCCAGCACATGAAATACCCTCAGCCTCTGGGTGACCATTTTCAAGCAGACCTGTCTGCAAAGAATCACAGTCCAACTCGGACTGACTGCAATCACTCTCAGACAGACTGACAAAGGCTCGCAAATTATTGTCATCTACTTTCCCCTAAAAATCCATTCTGTTGTAGACTGATGCACCAAAGTCACTCTGAAGACAGCGACTGACTGCAAGTGGTGGCAGACCTGGTCCCCGTCTTCAAAGCAACATTTCAAAGAATTCAGTGATTTGGATGGATGAGTGAATACTTTTGGCGATATAATCTGTCAGTTCTCAGCCAAATGCCCAAAAGTATTTTATTGCAGCTTTGCTTTAAGCTAACCAGTTTCACCCAGACTGTGTGGGTGTGGTTTGATGAGATTTGATTGGCAGCAGCCAGGCAGTATAAGTAATCTGCTGTCAGCTTTTGATCCAAATGTTGGCTTAGCTTGACTGCTACAGACCAAAAAAAATTTAAAAAAATCTAACGCTGAATTAGAAATTCAGCATTTTAACAGAAGAGGAACAGGACAAAGTTTTTGTGTTTGCATATTCTCCATGTGGTCACTGCATGTACACTGCTAACAACTATGCTGAGCTTGAAAAATAATGGCTATTCTGCACAGTGCATGCTCAGAGTAAATAGACTCTCTTCTTTACTCAAACAGAGACACTAAAGAAAGGTCTGTTCACTGCTGGAGTGCTCAGGTCCTGACCTGATTATGTAGCTACAGCTTAAGTCTGCTTACATGTGCGTGTTCTCATATGTACAGCAGCACTGCTCAGAAACCATGGATAGAAGGCATTGTTTAAAGATGTGATATTTTCTGAATCTTTAAACCCACAGTGTCCTGAACTGGTTAAGCGGAAGAAGATGGATGGATGGATGGATGGATGGATGGATGGATGGATGGATGGATGGATGGATGGATGGATGGATGGATGGATAAACCTCCAATCAAGTCACTAAGAAGCTTACCAAATGAGATTTATTGATAAACCAATATACGTCATTTGCATGACAGTATGAACAAAATGACTAATATCTGCCTCTCTCATCTGAATGTCAGATCAATCATATCCATCTCCGTTCCCTGCTGGTTCCTTTAGAATGTTACAATGGCACCTAACCTAGAGTTGACAGCTCGAACCCTTAGGAAAATGCAGGCAGGAAAAAAGAGTTGGTGGTGGCTGCACGTCTGCTATAATCTCGGGTTGTTATCCATACAATCTGAATTGCCTTTAAAGATGGAGAACCTTCTGAAATAAGTCATGGGGACATATTACACCCATACTGAAGTAAACAACAGCAGTATTCCTCAGCGCTGACACTATCTCATAAACTAAAAATGTGGTGTTCAGTACACACACTGCAAGGTGGACGTGTAAAAGCATCCTAAGAGTCCAAAAAACATTTTAAAACACGTACAGGAAAGATCCCAATTTAGGTGGAAATTGGAAGTGCAAAATACAAAGCGCCCAGAGAGTTTCATTGATTGGCCTTTTATCGATTAACCATTAACCTAAGCGCAATCAATCAAATTCATAATGGTTTTATTTTTTTGAGCAAAATCAATCAAATTACAATGGCTTTATTTCACGAGGGTGCTGCCCTCTCTGCGCTGTTATTCAGAAAACAAATCCTGGTTTCTGTTGTGCCTCTGAAGAGGATAATCAGCAAGATAAAACAAGGCTCTTGCCTCAGGGCACAAGCAGGCTCAGTACAAAGGAAACTTACAAATGCTGTTTGAAGTAGAAACACCTAGGGCTTCAATGACATATCAGTAAGAACGCTGTTAGAATTACATCGCAAGGTACAAACCTCTGCTTTTATCAACCTACATACACCGACGAGCCTCAGCTTTAAAATATTATTCATGTGGATGTTACTTTGATACTTACCTTGTGGCAGACCAATCCCATCCCCAGTGGCAGTGGCAGGGTACCCCATCACAACGAGAGCTCAAGGCATTGACCTAGCTTCCTCTCCATCAGTTCAGCATCAGCGAGATGCACCAAAACAAGCTGGAGCTATGGAAGCAAACAGCTGACAAGGTCCAAATGCTGTCCTGCCAATGTCCCAGTGCTGAAACAGTTTTTGAAAATGAGCCTCTGGTTCCTCTTTAAGCACAGTATCTAAACTTACTTCATATACTAGTGCCAAGCAGCAAATCTCTGGGGCTGAAAAATGAAACCGCATGAGTCTTCATCCAAAAGTGAGCCAATCCCCATAATGTCCAACTTTGAGCATTAAAAAACTTAAAACCTTGGACCTTCACATACAGTTCATTTTGCATTTTGCCCTTATGAGCGCGAGCATTCATTGTAGCTGGACAAATTGTTTTTGAATGAGCCTCCCTTTGCAGCAATCACATCAATCACATGCCCTTGATGTCTGATGGACTCTGTCATTCGCATACTTCATCATCACAACAGGTAAAAATGTCCTACATTTTCTCTGTAACATTCTGCCAGGGGGGAAAAAATATGGATGGGGTTGAGACATGTGAGGAGAGTGCATGAAGAGGCACGTACTTGATGGAAAGACAAAGACGATTGAGAAGAAAAACAGGTGTGCTATGATGAGGTGATTGTAGGAGAGGTTTGGGGTGACGCGGCGACAGGCAGGGAGGAAAAAAAAAATCTGCAGGGCAAAAAGGAAGAGGGAGAGATGAAGGTCGCAGGGAGGGTGATGTAATAAGAGCGTGGAACAAGCATTAGAGGGAGCTAAGGATGGATAAAGAGCGAGAGAAACAGGAGGGAGAAAATAGAAAAAATAAAATGGGTCGAATGAGTGACAGACAGGGGAGTGAGGAAAAAGTGAGAGTGGCACAAACTTAGAGTAGAGAGAAGAAAAAGTGCGAATGATAGAGTGTTAGAAGTACGCAGACAGACGTGGGGAGAGAACGTTTGTGTGCGCTGCAGAGGAAAGAGACAGAAGCAAAGAGCGAGGGGGGGGGGGGGGGAAGCCCGGCAGATCTTCTCTAGAGGGGAAATTGCATTGCTAAGGATTTATTGCTTCAAGTGTAATTGGGTTCAACCAGCGCCAGGAGAGAAAATCCATTGAAGTCTTCTCTCCAGTGCAGCAGAGAGCAGATTGTTGATCCGCCGTCACTCCCACCTCCCTGCTGCTGCCGCTGCAGAGCGAGACATTAGCACACAGATGAAGCAGCTCAATCATCCATCCTGAAATGAACACATCTAAATAGCGTACTAACGGGGGGCACTAATAAGAAATGCTCATAATTTTAGGTACTTAACAGCTCAGTTCAAAATCTTTCTCAAGTGACTCTGAGCTGCTCTGTTTCTGATGATAGTTTGACTCTACTCAGCCCGCTCTGTTATTATGGGCTGTAATAAAATCTCCATAGTTGAAGCTTATTGTTTCAGGTGTTTTATTGTATGTGTAGACGAGCAGGCTGAGGTAGTCAAGCTGCAGCGGCACCTAGCTTGTAAAGCTGATAAAAAATAATGTGTGTAATAGTAACTTTTTAGGTGTAGGGATTCCTTGATTAGAGTTATCTACATGGTTACAGTAATAATAATATTCTTTTTCTGATATTCTTGAACAAGATCTCAAGCCGGATGTTCGGCTTAGGAAGCTCAGAATCATGTCTGCTTTGTGCAGATGACGTGATTCTGCTGGATCAGTCAGAACCATTCCCCTTACATGTAAGATGGATGAAGCACTCAGGTCTGAAAAGTAAAGCCAGTGCTGAAGTGCCTTAAATGGGGCACCTGGGGCAGTGCCCCAGGGCACAGAAGGCAGAGGGACTCAGTCAACGTAACTATCAACCCTCTGCATTACACACCATGCATACACCGGTTATGTTTAATTAAAGTTCCGCTATATTTAAGCCATGGTTTTATTTCATGAACTCAAGCCTAACTTTATATATGCAGTATATATTTTCCTTATGAATTAAATTTTAGCTCCAAATATTTACTGAATCAGGCGTGGGGCATGCTGGGAAATATAACCTGCCCTTTCTGACCTTGCTCTCTGTCATTTGTGGAAATTGTGCTCAAACCTGTTGAATGATTTGTTTTTTTTGGCAAGTGCCAGAATAGAGTAGTTTGTCATTATGAATTATGTTTAGGAAGCCAAAGCAAGTGGTGCTCAAAAAAAGGAAGGAGAGAAGAGAGCGGGATGAGTGCTCCGCCAGGACTTTGGATTTGAGCAGTGTTGTCAATTACTTTGTCGAGCACAAGGCCCAAAAGATGAAGCATTCTCAGTTTGTGTTTTTGTAACGGATTGAAACATTGTTGCCACTTATGTGCTGAAAATATGCATTCATACTGTATTATGTGTGTGTGTGAGACACGCTGGTCCACAGGAAATGATTGTTGAAGGAGGAATTCTTTAAATGAGTGTGCTTGTTTGGTCTGTGACGGTCTGTGCGTAACAAGTTTCTCTCTTTTGTTCCATGCTTACAGACTTTACAGCTGTCTTTATGTCACTCTAGCAAGGCTGAATCTGTTTTGGGTCTGTGGTAGCCCGGTTAATGATGCGGTCTCTGTTCCCCAGACCTCTGACTGCGGTTGTTGTCCATGGTGCTGATCAAAACCTTGAATTATGCTCTTGATATTATTCATTATTGCTTTATGATATTTTAGCAGCTGATTAGTTGTAAAGCAGCCTGACTGTTGTGGAAAAGAGACGGCCAAGTGTTAAATCAAAGCTTTCCATTTAGCAGTTGGTCTATGCTACATATTCCACTTTCAAAGCATTGTGTCATTCCTTTCTTAAAAATCAGAATCAGTGTAACTGCTGATTAAAGTGCACTAATCTATGGAGTTCAGTTATATAACTGATGAGGTCGTAAGTAATTCCTGCTTGGTCAAATTAGCGAGCCCACACAACACCTTCGCATTTACTCTGCAGAGGTTAGACAACAGCATTCAGTTTTATTTTATTGTTTTTTAGTAAACAAGGATGTGAGATTCCTCCAGAATCCCTTCATCTACCAGGAGGCGTGACCGCCGACCACATTCAGCCTAAACACAGTCAGGGTGAATATGCTCCAGCTGCAGACCTCATTTCTAGCTCTGCACAGGCTAACGTGTCAGTTCAGTTAGTACAGGATCAGAAAATAAAATAGACCCAATTACATGGTTAATGTGTTCTTTAAACACATTCACAAGCTTGCATTTTTATCTCTACAATGACACAAATATGCCAGACTGAGTGAAATTAAAATGAAAAATAAGTTCAAAATAAAGAAGCAAACAAACGGTCAAATCTTGCAGAGCAAATCCAAGTTACACAAAGTAAAAAAACAAACAAACAAAAATCTCACCTTATTATTACCTGTCAAATTCTCAGCCTCTGGTTGATCCATCCATCCATTCTCTTAAGCGTTTACCCAACAGGGTTGCAAAAGGGAGGTTTGCTGATACAGAGTGAAAGGCAGGGTACACTCCGGATGGTTTATATGCCTGTAAATGTGAATGCGCACACGGACTACACAGCTGCAGTCCACTGCCAAGATGACATTTTCTTCCATCGGGTGAAGGGTATGACAGTAGTGTAAAAGGAGATCTTTTTTGTATTTTGTATTGGAAAAAAGACTGCATTTACCATAAAACTGTAATCAATATCCCCAAGCCTCGTATTTCAGATTTTGATTTAAATGACATGAGAGGCATGACTTGGCTCAAAAAAGGGTTTTCCTGGTGCAGCACAGGATGTATGTATGCATGTATATGCGTGTGTGTGTGTGTGTGTGTGTGTGTGTGTGTGTGTGTGTGTGTGTGTGTGTGTGTGTGTGTGTGTGTGT
>JAVDPK010000871.1:496448-506943 GCA_034780415.1 Cichlasoma orientale | reverse complement strand
AACAAAGTCTGAAAAAAGGTCATAATTTGTTTAGTAAATTTACTAAACAAATTATGACCTTTTTTCAGACTTTGTTTTACTAGAATCCATACTGACTAATGATTTTATCCATGCCTTCAAGAGTGTGTGAGGTATACACCTGGTGTGTTGCAAGCACAGGACAAAGCTTAGACTCAATTCTGTACTTTACCACAGCTAAGTGAACATTAAAAAACAAACATTTGAGACCTCACTTGACTCCACTGGTGGACAGAGTATATACTTTTATTTACTCAGTACAAAGAGAATTTCTTTCTACACTTTTGAGGTATTTCTACCTCACCAGCTTTCAGAAATATAAAGTTTATCACACTGCTAAATAACAGATGTAGTTAGTATTTACTTCCTAAAATATAGTTCTACATCTTATTAAAACCATATTGTAACTAACAGCCATCCTGTGTCTGACAGCACTGTTTCGGTTTGAGCTGATCTGACCTTGCTGTTGGCCCGTGGATTGCTCAGAGGAGTCCAGGTGCTCAGTTTGGTCTGCATCTTGGCACAGCTCGCAGGAGAACTTTGTGCATGTGGCATCATGAAGCAGTTCAGTAAAGATGATGTACTAGAATACAAAAACCTAACCATTACTCACATGTTTATTGCTTTTTATCTTATGTTAAAGTGTACATGAAGCAGTACTGCCTAATGGTTTCCAAGCTTGTTAAAATATTACATTATATAATCTATCATACCAGTTTTAGTGCATCTGAACTGGATTATGTACTATAAATACTGCTGGATTATAATCTATTCAGATGTCAGATATGCTGTTTTCTGAATGTACCCATCTATGTTTATTTTGTCTATTTCTTTTTTACCTTACTTATGTATCTTGTGAAAACCTGACTTTACAAAGGGAAAGAAATATTTTCAAACTCAAAATTTTCTACACACAATTAAGACTAACACACTCCTGTGGTATTTAACTCACCCTCAGTTCTCCTCAGCAGAAAGAAATTCAACTCCTAAACACGGTCTAGGTGTATACTCGGCCCGGCCTTTGTGTCCATACACCCAACTCTTTCTCCTTCTCTTCTTCCTCCCATTTCCACACGCACAGTTTACTTGTTTCCATAGTAACTGGACTGGACTGCAGCCTGTGACACACTCGGGTGGGGGTGTGGGGTGCTGTAGAGCAAACCACAGAGGAGTTGGTGCACGGTGTGCAGGCGTAACTGCCTCTAATGATGACAAATGTGGTGCAGAAATCCTGACACTGCAATTAATATGAAGACCATCTGCTTCGCGTGCACTGACGCAGCAAAAACAAAAGAAAAAAAACCCCACAGCGTGGATGCTTTAAGTGGCGTTTACACTTAATTTTAATATTAGAAATGTAACTTTTTTTTACGCACCTTAAAGGAGGTTTATCAAAAGTTATTTTAACAGACCACCTGAGTTTATTATTATTTTGCAGTAGCAGTAGTATTAGTACAACAACCAGCAGTAACAAGTCTAGTACAAATACACCTGTTTGGGGCGTTAACAGGTCCATATTACTGGCAGTCTTGCAGACGTCCAGCTTATACAGTAGCTTTCATCCCCACCAGTCACACAAGTTTCTGTCTCAAAGGCAGCGAGCATGCTCGTCCTCGGATGGGCGGTCGCGCGCAACGAGGACAGAAAACCTGCTGCGAAGAAAGACGGAGAGCTGCGTCAAGCTGGACACGCGAGAGTTTAACCGGAAACGAGGGCTTTATGCCTTCAGAGTCACAATTCAAGTTCCGCCAGCCTGAAGAAGGCGCTTGGATGATGATGAAATGTATTTCCTCTGAAAATGCAGATTCCAGATGAACTGAATCAACTTTCTGGGACTTACCTGGATGATTGTGCATGCATCAAGAGTCTTTCTCACCATTTTCAGAGGAGTTTAACACTGACCTATGAATCATTCAAGCATAAAAAAGGTCCTAACTCGAGGGATTAATCAGTGCTGTGTCTGTAAATAACAGACAAATATAATAACTTACCAAAGAACCCATTTTAAATTGTATCTAAGCACTTTGTTACTTGCACCCTGTTGCAAAAACATTTCTTTTGTTGAATCTACAAAAAAATGCAGACGATAACGGAATTCAACAGACATAAAATAATATTTTTATACCAACAAGGCGATTCCTAAAGAGCTGTTAGCTGAAAACCTTCCAACAGAAGCAAAATATGACCATTATTAAACAAATTATGCCAGTGTATGTAAACTTATGAGCACAACTGTACTGACTTCTGGTAATATTACTCTGTTTACTTTAACTTTCACATTCATATTATGATTATGTATTAGCTGAAAACTTGCATATCTCATTAAAAAAAAACTATCTCCAACAGATGAACGGTATCTGAAAGTCATGTCCTTAAGAAATGGAAAAAAGGGAGAAACGGCTGGTGTATGCCACCTTACACAAGAACTGGACTGAAAATCTGTGGCAAAAGGTTTGATGGCGAGATGAATCCAAATGTAACATTTTTGGTTTAAATTGTTGTCAGTATGTACGGAGCAGGTCAGGAGAGGTACAACAGTGAGTGTCTACAACCATCTGTAAAACACGATGGAGGCTCTGTCATGATTTGATGATGCATTTCAGCCAGTGGTGTTGGTCTTGTCAAAGACAATGATGGAATTATGAAACCAGAAAAGTATCAGATTTTGATCCACTATGCAACATAATCTGGAAAGAGTCTGATTGGTAACAGCTTCATTTTTCAGCATGACAATGATCCCAAACACACTGCCAATGCAGTAAAAGCATACCTGATAGAAAAACCACACAATGGAACACTTATTAGTCATCTACTGGCCTTCCCAGAGCCCAGACCTCAGCATTATTGAAGCAGTGTGTGATCATCTTGACAGAGAACAGAACTAAATGCAGAAACATCCAAAGAAGAGCTTTGAATGAATTGAAAGAAGCCTGGAGAACTGTTCCACTTAAAGAAATGACAAGAAAGCTGCCTCAGAAAGTTCAGACTTTGTTGAAAAATAAAGGTGGTCATACTAAATAATGACTTTCAAACTTGTTAAAATTGTTTTTGCCTTTTATACTGTGTTTTCATGTATGATTGCACACGTTTCAGTAAATTGCTGCACCTATTTCCTATTCCCCAAGCAAGATATGAGGAAATGAGGAGTGGCTCAAGACTTTTTCACAGTACTGTAGCATAAATAGAAAATGTTCTAGTCGACCCGAGCCCTATAACTACATTTAAGCAGTATTTGAACACTAACATTTAAAACTTGTTTTTGTGTAACTTAAAAAAAATCACCAATTGCTGCACCTGTTAAAGAAAAAAGAAGAAGAAGAAGAAGAAGAAAAAAAACAAACAAAATACACACATATGAAAAAACATGGACACACAAACCAACACTCTTGTTGCGATCAGGAGCTTTTAATTTGGCAGTCAGTAGCGGAAGCCATTAGAGAAGTCTCGCACTTGTCTCTCGGTAGAGAGGAGGCGGTTAGGTGGGGTGAGGGGGGCACGGGGAGGAGGACGGAGGAGAGGACAGGAGGAGGAGGAGGAGAGGAGGGTACGGGTGGAGGGACATTCAGTCATTGTTACCAACTCGAGGAGTGGCGGAGACCGCGCTTACTACGCGAATTTTCCGGACAGCGTTCAGGTAAAGTTTCGTTAAATGTATCCGCTTTATAACGGAGGTGTTACTCTTGAACGACCGCCTCTGCTGCCGCCCGGCTCGCTGCGGTGAATGATCGCACCGGCGCGGAGCGGCGGGGCTATGTGTGAGTCAGGATGAACTAACCGTCATCTTTTGTCTGCGCCGCGTTGCTTCACGCTTCTGTCTGTTTAAGTCATTCATTCTTGGCTGTGGGTCAGTAACACAAACAAACAACTGCGACGAGCCTCCGTGACACGTACGGCCACTGCGCTTCCGTTTATGAGGGGCAATTAAAATCTGAATTCCCGGTGAGGAGCTATAGGAGGAGCCCATTAACACTGACGCGCAGGTAGGCTAATGGGCGCACTTGTGTCGCATTAATAATGCAACTTTAGATGCAGCCGGGCTCCTTTACGCTTGGGTCACGTAGAGCAGGTGTACGAGAAAGTAGAAATCGTGTTTTACGTGTGGGTGAATGGAAAGGTGCGGGGCTGTTAGGGGTGTGTGCTGTCACGTAAAGGTGGCAGTTTCCCACTATGGGAAAATGCAATAGCAAAAACGTGCTAAAATAGCAAATAATAATAAATAACTTAAAGAGCTTTTGAGCTGTGATTGAAAAACAAATATAAAAAAAATGCAGAAATAATGGTAGGTGGCGTCTACTGCTACGACTAGTACTATTACCAAAATTACTACTGCATAGCTACTACAGAAAAACTGCAAATGCAAACGCAGGTCTCTTAAGACGGTTATATCTGGCTTTTAAATGGTTGCTGATTTGCTGTATTTTGCTGCGTTTTAATGATGCATTGCTGTTAAATAATGCAGTTAATGTTGTCATTCATCTACACAACCCACCCACCATAGTCAGTGACCTCATAATCAGTAACCAAACCTCTTGAAACAGCTTTTTTTTGTGTGTTGTTCCACTTTCAATTAGTCTAATTTTCAGTTAAAATGTTGCTTTGCACTTTCAAATAATTGTATTGAATAATCCACTTATGTTTAATACTTTACTTTGAAAGGTTTTGTACTGTGTTCTCCTGATTGCAGACTGAGCATCATTTCCAGAGGGGTTGTCACCGATATTTCCTCCAGCATCATCGCTGTCTGTGGAGGCAGGAGAGGGAGGAGTGTTTTCCATTTGCAACATCTTAAAGGACCACAGCCTCACTTAGGTGATGGAGGCCCTGTGAGTCAGTGTAGTCATGGTGATGGATGCAGCCAACTTGGCTTTGTTGGATAATGCTACCCAGTCCATACTGTTTCTCTGTGATCTGATGAGGAGGAAAGGGCTAACGGACAGTCCTTAAGTCCCATCATTTTCCCCCTTCCTGGTTAAAAGACCGCGATGCTAACAGGGCTCAACCGCTCACCGTAACCGGTCATCTCCTGGGTGTTGCTTCTCTTCTCCTGTACGGACCAGTCATGGATCTCCTGTGGGTGCTTTCTGTGTCCATGCTGACTGCTTGCGTTGCCATCCCCATGGACACAGTGGCAGGAAGCCACAGTCTCTTCACCTGTGAGCCCATCACCCTGCGCATGTGCCAGGGACTGCCCTACAATGCCACCTTCATGCCCAACAGCCTGAACCACTACGACCAGCAAACTGCTGCTCTCGCCATGGAGGTACAGTATACCGCTGACATGTGGTCTGAAAAAGATTATCTATCTATCTATCTATCTATCTATCTATCTATCTATCTATCTATCTATCTACACACACTTAAAATAAATCACAGTTTTCTCCTTGGTGTTATGGTGAAAACCGCTGACAGCAACAAAATTTATGTGATTCATAAACCAATGAGGACAGGCCGATGAAATTGTAGCAAATTTGCTGTATTTATTTTATATTTGCAAAACTGGATCCAAAAAAATGTGCGTCCCCCGACCCCACGAAAACACACACAGACAAAAAAAAAACAAAAACCCAAAAGCTGTTAGAATTTAAATTAAAATAAAATGTTAACTATAAAAACACACAATTTAATATAAAATATTATTTAAAAAAATGTAAACACAGTTAATTGTTTTTTAAAAATATTATAATTTATTTCTAGATTTTTAGTAAAAGCTTTCACGCTACATTGAGAGATGGAATTTGTATCAGAGGTGCAAAAAGAGATTCTAATATTTAAAATTAAAATGTATATATATATATTGTTAGAGTCTTATTTGTGTTATTGCGAATTTTTCTTAAAACTTTGGATTGGAGCACAAATGCTGTTTACAAAGTTTCAGACTAACAAAAGTAATTTTGGGGGAATTTAAAATTAAATCAGTATTTTGAGGAACATTTTAAAAATCGTTTCATGTGTAATTTAATATTTAAAACCTTTTTTTTATTCACAGTGTATCAGTTGTTATTAAAGCTTCCTTTTGCAATGACTTAAATTCCTTCCAAAATTTGGGAAAAAAGCAATATTTAGATTTATACTGCACGCGAAATAGTGCATTACAGTGCGGGTGTTTTCACATACGAACTGGATTATATTTTATTTATTTATTAATGTTGAATCAAATGTGCCAGCCGGTTGCAGCTTCTCTAAGCTCCCTCCAAAATTAAAAACAGTGATCACTGGTTTCACACTGTATGTGAAATAGTGTAATTGCAGTATTGCTCATTTCACACACGAACTCCAAGCACTGTTGGATGAATCAGATCCAGACGTGTAGCTAACCGTGTGAAAGCGTCCGCTTCAGATGTTCAGGCGAGAGAGCTGCCTGGATGTGGCGCGCAGGAGTCACATGTGACGTCCACTCGCTCGCCTGCTGTAAATTCACTGTATGATTACCTGTACTATTACCTGCGCAGTCCTGCATCACACGGGTTTTATACTCGGGAGCTGGCTGGTTAAAGAACTGACTGATTTGGACGTTTTTGTTCTTAAGTGTTCTCGTGTATTTGTTCTCTCAGCGTTCCTGCTTTCTTCCTAAAATTTCCTCTTTCGTTTATAGATGAGAGACAGTCAGTTGAGTCGCCAAAATTGGCAACTGTTTTTATAATAGATGAATGTCTCACACACCATGAATTGATCATGATAAAAAACTCTGGACACATATTTATTTTATATTGATTTTAGCCTGCTATTTCTTAATCTGATCAAACTGTGTTAATGGGATGGATTGGATGGGGGATATTAAACAGGCTTGGATCAGAGCAGTGTGATATTTGTGACTCACGTTCAGTTTTCAGTTTGTATCAGTTTTCATATTGTCGGGCTTCAAAGCCTGTTGGGTTTACATACCAGCCGGTCTTCTGTGTGTAGCCATCCTTCACTGACCTTTTCTTCTTATTTCTCCTCTTATAATCTCTCCTACTTGGTCTCTGTGTGACCTTTCCCCCCGGTCCTTCTGCTTTGTTTTGACACAACGTTTTGAGAATGACACATTTCCAAACACAGTGACAGATATCTATCTGCACATATATATTACACAGGGCAGGAGAGGAGCTTGTAATCTAATCAGTCTCCCTCGCATGTTAACTGAGGGATTCAGTGTGTGTGCTGCACTTTCTGCCCCCATGGACATCAGCAGCCTAGATAGGGATCAGCATGGCCAACTGGGTATTTGCTGAGAGTTGGTAACTTCTAAGTGCTAGCCTACTTAGTTTTGGCCCATCTAGCTCCAGGGGCTGGGAGTGTATTACCACAACATTAAGCAGAAAATGAAGGTTTAATATTTGCCCCTGTGGGCCACGAGAACAGTGCATTATTAAAACACCAGCGATTAAACAGGGCGTGGTGTCCTGAAATGGTTTCTGACCGCACATCTGGCATGTTGACAGACAAGAGCGATTTACCACAGCATGTAGGGACTTGGCACATCAGCTGTTGTTCACCACAGCTATTTTATATAACAGGCTTTTGAGCAGTTAATCAACCAAGTCAAGGATGCAGAGTTTCGTGGTTTGGTTCATTTGAGCCTCGTAGAAAATCCATAGATTGAGCAGCCACAGCATCTCACTGTTATGGCTGCTAAAAGATCGAGCAGGGCATTTAAACACCATCAGTGAGCAGATGCATCACCTCATTAAGTTAATCCCATCCTTTATATAGCCTGATCCCTTGTAAAGTTCAGTCTATCGAGCAA
Organism: Cichlasoma orientale; assembly: GCA_034780415.1. Lineage (NCBI taxonomy): Eukaryota > Metazoa > Chordata > Actinopteri > Cichliformes > Cichlidae > Cichlasoma > Cichlasoma orientale. The sequence continues at coordinate 499,199 of JAVDPK010000871.1, read as the reverse complement.
TTACGGGCCAAACTGCACCAGAACATGAGACTGGATGCTCTGTTGGCTTAGCTCTCTGTCTGTCTGTATCCGTCCAAACATCTATATTTAGTTTATCCCTTCTCATCATCGCAGGCCCTTTTGCACCCACTCCCTGTATCACTTTTACCCTTCAACCTCACCCGGCCCCACCCCGTCTGGCGCAGCGGACGAGCTGCACCCTGCCGACCATCTGCGTCCGCTCCAGTTCGCCGTGCTCAGTGTAGGCACGCTGCGAGAGAGGAACGGAGAGATGGAGGGCGGGAGGAGCCGTGTATAACGAGAATCCAGGGTTATGTAACTTTAGCAGGCCCTGCCCGGCTGTGGGAACACATAACATCACATCTCATCACAGCTGTGCTCACATTTGGCTTCATGTTTGGAAAAGATGTAACCGATCCCATGACCGTGCACTCATACCAACACTGTGTCCTTTCTCGTCTCTGTCACAATATTAACTCTAATCGTCCGGGTTCATTCACTTGCAGTGCTGTTTTCTAACATATTTAGAGGGAGATTTCTTGTTTGAGGCCAGGTTAGCTTTTTACGCCTAATCAGTGCGTGTGTGTTGCAGTGAACAGAGAGAGGCGCTCCTGGTTTAGACGGTGTTCACTTTGATTGGACATGGATTCACAATTAAGTCTCTTTTAGTGCTCCGCAATGCTTGTTGGGTTTGGAAAAACACATGGAAACCCAACAGGTTCCAAAATCTCGGAGCCCAGTCTTCTGTTTGGCTCTTGTTTTGCAGATAACTCGCCCCAGATCCAGCTCATGGGAGAATTCAAAGCCTGTAAGACGTCGGGGACAGCCAAATGAGAATTGACAGTTGATTTTAAAGGGAATTAGGTCCACTGAATAGCCATGATAACGATGATGAATGCCTCGCACCGTGGAGAAACTGGGAGTTGGATGAGAACCAACGCCTGCCGTTCTTGCAGTTTCTGTATAAACCCCCTGAAGTGTCTTTGTGGATTTCCTTTTTCATGCCTTGCTTTTTAAGGCTTTTTTTCAAGTTTTTGGTGCTTTAGCAAAGTAGGACAATTTGTCATAATCTCATAAGCTGTAAACCTATAGAGAAAAATTGTAAAAATACAGTTTAATTACTTCAGTTTCTTTGGTGTGGAAGGATTTGATGTATCAAATGTACTGCAGACCTTACACATAGCATGAAATACACATTTAACAGACAGAATTTTCTGTATTGCACAAACATATATTTTTTTACAGCTGTGAACAGGAACACAAACCAGATAATTTATTAAAATGAATTTTAAATGTTCCGGTGTTCATCCTCGCGCAGTCAGTCCCCGCTGACCGCCGTATGACCTCGCAGCTGAAGTGGGACAGTGGCCTCGGGGCTTGGGAATCGGCTATTTCTGTGTCACAATGATACTGTGCCACACTCACATAACATAACCGAGAGCGTGGCGGATTTGACTGGCACCACAAAAAGAGAGAAAGTAATGGGGCGAAATCCCCTTATTTTGAGATAGCTGCACACTGTAGCTACCAGATGAATGTAAAACAGTGTGGGCCCATCACAGGAAATCAATTAAGCTGCTATGAACTGTCCGTGGCCTCCAGAGCACATGGCATGAGCTTCACAACTCAGTGATGATGATACAGGTTGATGTGATATTTTAGCTTTTCTTTAATTGAGGCAGTTAATAAATCATACACTTCTGCATTTTAGTATCATTAAAAAATACTTTCTAATTTTCTCCTCTGCAAATATTTAAAATGCCAACCACTTAATGGCAAAAAATACCCCAAACGCCGCCATCTTCTACTGCAACTGGCGTCAGTAGTCCTTGTTCTGCTCTGCAGCTCTAAACCTGCTGCAGGTTCTGGTTGGAGTGACTTTCCAAATCACAGCCAATCTCCAGAGGAGGAGGAGAACTACCACCATCAGCTTCAGTCCCAGACGGGGGGGAACTTGGAGCACGTGTGTCTTCAGGATTTTTTCTAGAGAAGAAACTGAATGATATTGAGGACCGCCACAACAAAAAAGGCCAGCAGGGACTGAACTTTAAAAATAAGATTAGGAAATGCTAAAATGAGTCCCCAGATATTCTTGGGGAAAGTCTGCACACCTTTGCAGATATTGTAGAGTAGCCAAATATCTGCTGATGGTAAATTCAGCTCCTTTTGGTTGGGTTTTCTTACATTAAGCAGGAGCTTTCAGGAGGATGTAAGATGGGGCCATGGAAGTGGCTTTCAGAGCGGTTGGAGTCACGTGACTGTTATGGCAAGGGTTAGGGCCAACTGAAGATCTTAATCACATTAGATTGATAACTGGGTTTGCTTACATGAATCCAAAGCCAAGCCAGTAAATTATTTTCAGTGGCATTAAGATAAGGAGTCGTTGCCTTGGGGGAAATTTAGTCACTATGGCAGAAATTACAGATAATGAAAAGATTCATAGGCTTTTTCTAGGTTATTGTAATCATGGTTTTGTTGTTGTCATTTGTTTTGTATTGCATGCTGCATGAAGGGTCCACAGCAACACAAAGAATAACCAATGCCCTGCTCTTAATCTGCTCAGAGCCACTCATTTCCTCCTCCTTTCAGGTCGTTAAATCAGCCTCTTGTCTCAGGTTTACAACATGTCCAGATAAACTGTGTCGTGTTACAGCCACTCTGTAGAATAACCCAGATACTCCACCCCATTCTGAGTGAATGGATTTGTAAAGGAGAGCTAAGGTGTGTGTGTGTGTGTGTGTGTGTGTGTGT
>JAVDPK010000871.1:467262-481868 GCA_034780415.1 Cichlasoma orientale | reverse complement strand
GTGTGTGTGTGTGTGTGTGTGTGTGTGTGTGTGTGTGTGTGTGTGTGTGTGTGTGTGTGTGTGTGTGTGTAGCTTTATAAATCCAGTGTGTGTGTGCATATTTCTTGCTGTAAGTGGTGACAGGTCCCTGCAGTGACGCTCGGTCTCCTGTGAAGTGTGATGTATAGTGAGGAGGTTCTCTCTGTGAACACAGGCCCTTCTCTGCACTCACTCCCTCCCCCTCCAAACTCAGAGCATTAACCCCCTCTCCCATCGCCTGCTCCACACATTCCTCAATCCTCTTCTACCACACCGACCACCCCTCCACCTTCCCCCTCTCCCTCCCTCCTCCCCTGCGTCTCTCCTTGCCCACCCTCCCCCCTCCTCCTCCTGCTGCAGCGGGATGGTCAACGAGAGCCGGCAGGTGCTCCAGGAGCCCGACTTCACCCAGCTGCTTCTCAGGGATCCCAACACCCCCATCGTGAGGAAGTCGCGGGGCACGTCCACACAGGGGACCTCCACCCACGCCTCCTCCACCCACCTGGCCATGCTGGACGAGCCGCCGAGCGCCAGCACCAGCCGGGCGGGCTCCGTACGCAGCGCCCGCTCCAAGATGAGCAGCTACCACGGCAGCCTGCACCGCTCACGAGACGGCAGGTGAGTTTCCACGTCACATTCTGTCATTAACCCCGCCCACTCCCGAGGCTCATTTCTGTTCCACCCCAATCCAGATACACCGCCTCCGGTTTCAGAGCCGCAGACGACCGGCTGCCTTACGGGAGCATGCCTCGCCTAAACGATCAATCACAGTCCAGACACTGCAGCATCAACCGCCTTGACAGCCTGTCGCGGCACGGTTCCACCCAGCGGCTCGAGAGCCAGTCACGCCACAGTAGCATCAGGGACCTGAGCAGCGGTGCCACAGCGGTGCTCGGAGTCCCTGGAAACGGGATTCACAGAGTCCTGGAGGAGGATGGAGCAACGGCCTGAACGGGTCGAGTCTGAGGAGGAAACACTGAAGGATGAGAAGAAGTCTGACAGAGCATCGAACAGCAGCCACTGTGATTCATTTAGGAGCTGAAGCACAAATGTTGCTACAGCTGAGCGATGGAGTTGGATTAAAGGAGGGCGACAGTCTGAGGGCACTTAATATAAATCTTTGCCTTAAAACATCCTCACAGCTTTACCTGGAATACCTTCTATGTGGATGAGAGTCTGCAACCTTAAACTGATCTTAGCCCAGTTGTAAAACTCCACTGGACTGTGTCCCGATACACAGTTAATGCAGGAAAAGATGCTTTCACTGTTGGACCTAAACAGCTGAGCCAGACAAAATGTGACCAATGCTGACAGACTGCACTAGACTGTTTACTAGGACTTTGTATAAAGAACTTCAGTATGGGCACGAGACATTAGGAGCTCTGTCCTCTAGAGTTTTTAGCATTCATGAGGGTTTTTTTTAGATTTCAAAGACTCATTATGCTTTTTCTTGTTTTCTTCTGTTTATGAGGGGCAGCCAATCAGAAGAAAACTGGCTTAAATTGAGAGCTCGTTTCAGAGAGGCTGAAGTGCAGGGCTGCTCCGAGGCCCAGCACGAGAGAAATAACTCTAACAGAGTCCAAGAATAAAAACACGGAGCTGGAAATGAGCAGAATAGGTTTAAAGTTTACATTCAACCATTTTTCACCTCTTCAGCTTCTTCCTTCAGATCTCTGCTGAAGCTGAAGCTGCTCTCTTCTGTACATGGAGGGGATTTTTTTTTTAAAAAACATTCGTTGGTACAAAAGTCTGCTGAACTTTACAGAAGCCTCGTCTCATTTTAAAAGCTGGTCTCCAGTGAGCGCATTTTATTGCACCCGTGCAATATTGTAACGAACGATAGCCGGACAGTATCTCAAACTGTGCTTTGCTTTTTGAATGCAAGGGCTGAAATCCAGAATATAAATGCTGAATCCAAACTCCTGCCTTATGACTGTGTTCAGACAGAATGCAACCATCAAACTCAGCAGCACAAATTCAAAGACAACATGCAAAAACAAAGTTTACCTTCTCGTTCCGTCCAGTTTTTAACAGCAGCGCCCTTCAGCTCAAATCATCTTCGTCCCGTTTGCAAATGTGTAGGAGCTGCTGTAAATGTTTCCTCTCGAGGCGAAACATGTTCATAGATGTAAAAAGTGAATTTCTGTTGTTCATTTGTAATAAAGCTTAAAACGAAGAGGCTGACGTGATGCTTTATGAGAAGAAATGAGCACACAGCAACACCGGGGGTGTATTTGTAACAGCCCTCCGCTTTATTGAAATACATCGGAGTCAGGTTAATATAATGAGTTCTCCACGTTAAGTGTGGCAGCCAGTTCCATACATTATTTTTTGTTTTGACCTTACACCTTAAATATTTTTTGTGCAAAAAAAAGAATCTACATCACCTGTAGTGGGTTATCCTCAGTAAAACACCCAAACCGCTCAGAAAAATAAAACAAACCGAAAACAAAAATGATTACATCTATAACATGCAAAACTGTACAAATTATTACAAAGCAATCCTAGAAAACAAAGTGGAATATGATATGAAAGAGCAAAAATAATATAGAAGGTACTGGAGATAAGACCTCACTGAAATGTAAAGGCGTTTCAATTTCTCTCTTTTTTTTTAAATTTTCTTCCATTTTAACGTTACTGATGCGGCACCTCAGCCGTGAATCCACCCCTCGCCCTTCACCAACGTGTTCTCACTGCTGTCTCCACCCGGGTCACGGTCCCTCACCCACTCACCGCTGCCACCCACCCACCCACCCACCGAACCTCGAATGCGCTCGTCTAAATGAAAAGAATTCATCGGTTCTGACGATTCCTGAGTTTCCCTTCTTCCTCTCTCCTTGAACTGGGACATCTGGGATCAGATTTTTTTTTTTGTACAGTATTGGCCCAAATAAAAATAAAAATAAAAACAACACCTGGCAAACGCCCCTCACACCAGCTCATTACATTCTGCAGATAAAGTCCAGCAGGAACTAAGGAGAGTCACTAGCTTAAAAAAACAATATTAGAATTTGCTTGGAATAAAACCAGCTGGGAGCTCTAAACCTCACTCTTCAAAAAAAAAAAAAGATTAAAAATAATAACACCTGGAATGAGCTGTCTGGAAGTTTTCATGGTGTTTCAACAGGAGTAAAGACCACTGAAGAGTTTTTGTTTCCCTTTCTGACAAATCAAGGAATCACATGGAGCAGTCAGACCTGGGACTGTAAGCTGGTCATAAAGAGGCTCAGACCCTCTCTGTGCATTCGTACAGATAATGCCGCGCTGTATTGTTCCTCGGGTAAAATGCCTTTCAGCCTGTTCGCAAATCGCAGGAGATGATCAGAGGTAACAGGTTTTTGGCTGTGAATGCCCTGCTCTGCAACCACTCTGAGAAAGGAAAAGAAGAGCCTGGAGAGGCGGCTTAGAGCTCAGCTCACACTCACTCACACACACAAACACACACACACACACCACAACAGGCAGCACTGAGGTCATTTATTCCACCGCTTATAGAGACAAACAGAAACCCAGGTGCTGACTTCCTCAAAGTGTTTACATTCTCAATTTAGTGTTTTTTTTCCTCTCACAAACGCGTACGAGTGTTCACGAACACTTGATCGAAACACTGGTGGGAATGAGCAAAGGCTGTGAGAAAGACAAAGTGCAGTCACAGAGTCGCCCTCTTTTCTCCGTATTTGGTGAAATCGAGCTCATCGCAGTGAATCCCGCGAACGCAGAGACACGTTCACCTCCGACTGAACGACCGGAGCCGCTTCACCCCCGACATTCAGAGAAGGAGCGCAAGAAGGCATCTGCTGCATTAAACCCCGCCCCCGAGTGTGAGAGAGTGTGTGTGTGCGCGCGCGTGTGGATGCGTGTGATGAATGCACGTGCTCACTCTACAGTACGGGAAGTAGTGTCAACACACACGTGAGCTTTTTCACTCAAAACAAGTGGGGAAAAAAATAAACACACACACACACACACCATGTGTCATAGAAACAATATAAAAACAAATGTAAAAATGATTAATCAGTAAAAAAAAAAAAAAAAAAAATCTGGAAAGTGGTTTTAGAATGGCTTCTGAGTGCGACTACAACCTTAAATCACTCCAAAGAAAAGCAGGAAAATAAAAGCGGAGTTTTCCGTCCCGTGTAGTTCTCTATAGTATTTTCCTTATCATATATTACTCTCTACTTTGAACCTATGTACATTACTGTGACGGGAGTGTGGCCGGACAAGTGGAACGATGGAGGACACACACCCCTGGCTGCCGGATGATGTCATTCGCACTGAACCAATGAGGAAGAGTTTGTCGTGTGATGTCACAGGAGCCACTGCTTGTAGCTTTTTGCTGATGGTGGAAATTAAAAATATTATAAAGTCACTGCACTTAGTATCAGGAGCAAAAAAATAAAAGTAATTCCTTTTCTTTCTTTTTTTTTAATCTTTTCTCTTTTTTTTTGCAGCACCCAGAGAGAAAGCAAGTGAGGAGGGGTTTAAACTCCACCTGTCTGCTTCAGGCCACGGAGAAGCAGACCTCCCTTTCCTTGTCTAAGATTGATAAATAAATTAAAATATCGTCCCCTGAAACCCGGCGGGTCCTATGTACAAGTACAAATCTTTTGCTCTCGATAATATTTAATCCTCTTCTTCTTTTCGGGTTGTATCGTGACGTTTTAGAGTCTCTCAGTGAATCGCAACAAGTGGACCAAAAAGAGCCAAAACAGGAGGTTCTCATTCCTATATCATCTCCCCTACATCACACACAGCTTCTCTCGTACACACACACACATGCACGCAAAACATCAGCACCCACATGTACACCTCTGCTCGTATTTAATAACTTCTCCCTCGCTTTCTTGCTGTTTCCGCCCCACCATGGAAGAACGGTGAGAGGGGGTGGGGGCTAGAGTGGGACAAATGTTCACCGGGAGGGAGTGGCGGACAGGAGGTGCAGTTCTCTGGGCAGTGAGGGGAGGAATATTCGGAAAAGGAAGAGTCGGAGGAGAATTTGGAGTCCTGTGCTGTCGGTCGGTTGGTCGGTCGGTCAGTTGGCGGGTGGGGTTGGATGGGTGAGAGGCCGGTGGGGGCTCATGTGTCCCAGCCCATCCGTTCTGTGCTCTCCAGGGACAGGGACTTGGTCTTGTGTGGGGAGGCCGGGCTGGGAGGGCTGCTGAAGGTGGAGCTGTTGGAGGCCGTGGAGTGACGCGGGGAGTCCGAGTCCTGGAGGAAAGAGGGAGTTGGAGAAAATGGGGAAAAAGACAAATCAGAGGATCCGTTTCATCCTGTAATCTTTCACACATGTAAGACTGAGACTGATGAAGCTGTGCCTGTCTGTGGACAAAGTGGCTCCTCCTAACAGCTACCGCTGAGGAGGTGACGGCCCACTGCTGGATGCTTGCTGCACATGCACTGCTCTTTAGCTCTCTGCTCATTAATCTGCTGTTTTGCGATGGCGGGCAGATGGGAAGTCAGACTGAGTGACGCTGCTCTGCCCCCCACCTCATCTTCCACATCAGCAGCAGATGAACGGCTCGATTGACCAGAAATGATCAGCTGAAGGAAAACAAACAAACATGCAGGCAGGCCGGATGAGGTGGGCGAGTGTGTGTGTATGTGTGTGTGTTATGATTTGCTTCAATATTATAGCAATGTGCAGCGTGTGAGGCTGCTTCCAGCTCAGTGGTGTCCTGAGGTCAGGGGTTATCTTTCATATGTTGTGTAATGTACATTTCTTACAGTTCACTCATTCTGGTTTCCTCAGACGTGCAGAGATCATCTATTTATATCCGAACTAAACACGTACGACCTACTACAGCTACATAAAACACACAGCCAAGCTCTAAACACACACACACACACACACTGCTACACAACATTTTGTGGATGCCCAGAGAAAAACCGCAGCCGCATTTCACAAGTCAGTGCAGATGGGCAGCGAAGGCTTTTTGCTCTCAAAGTACAGACGGTGTATCTGCCAGCGCTGCCCAGCTACACTGTGGTTAAAGCACGCAACCCCCCCCCCCCCCCCCATACCCAATAACAGTCCTCGAACTGTCACCTGAGAGACACGTGTGCAGCAGGAGTCCCTCAAACATGCAGATTTTTCTTCTCCATCAACTCATAACGTAGATCATGTCTGAAGAAACCGTGTTCCTGAAAAACTGACTCCCCCTCATAACTCAGTGGTTTGGTCCACTGCTCTCCACTCTCTAACTGCTTTACTTTAAAAAAAAAAAAAAAAAAGAACCCAGTTAAATAACCCTGAAAACGGCCCTGCTTATTACACGTCCCTGTGGTCTAGCCGGCTCCTGGTGAGGAAATATGGGCGGGCCATCAGGGAGCAGCATGGAAGCAGACATGCTCTGTGATTAGCGATGGTGAAGCAGCGTCGCACCATTCCATCAGCAACCAAAGACAACAACAACATGAAGGCCAGATGGTGCAGCTGAGTGAGAGCTGTAACTAAACCATCAGACACTGCTGATGTGACGGGCCTGAAGTGGTGCAGCGAAGGGGGTGGTGTGTGTGTGTGTATTTTACAAAGTGTCTGCCTGGACATACTGAGCTGATACACAGTGACACGGTGCTCTCAGTTGTGTGTTTGCAGCTGTTGACGTTACCTTCATCTTACTAAGCAGGGTCCTTAAAGCCCTTTTCAGATCGGGGGTCTTCTCCGACGGTGAGACTGCCTGCCACTGCAGAGGAGAGTTCAGACTCAGCGCCCAGCCCACAGACAACATGCTGGGGTGGGAAGGGATGAGGGGGGAGAGGAGGGAGGGGCGCACAGGCACGAAGCAGGGTACGGCTGGGTTAGGATGGAGGGAGGCGAGATGGGGCAGGATGGAGCTGACAGCGTCCGGGCTTATGGGCCGATGGGAATGGGGAGCCGCAGGGAGAATGGCAGACGTCTCCCATAACTGCAGAAGCTTTAATTTACTATACCATCGACCTGAGTCGCTTTATATGAATGAATACAACTTAGAGCTGAAAACTTTAATGAGCGATACTGCAGCCCCAGCGCCAGGGTGGAGTTTGATTAGGTCTTAACTGCGTAAACTCCGAAAGGGACGACTCATCCAACCTAGAGCTGAAGCAAGAATCACAGCAGGGCAATGACTTTCTCTACTCGGCGAGCTGACGCCATTCACTACAAAGCGCTGACATCACAGGGAGCTAACCACCTGCTGGGGTGGTGGGATGAGGTGAGCGGCCTGCACGCAGATGCCGGGATGTTTGTGACTGATGGAGGAGGGGGGAGTTTTGTTCAAAGGAGAACAGCGCAGTCTAGTTTCAGATACTTCATGTCTAACTTCTACAATTTCATGACAAGAAAACAATCATCATCTCTATCTGGACTTCATATGAAGCTGATGTTCGGTTGAGCTTAACTTTGTACTCAGATTCAAACCGGCAGCCAGTAAAAACTGGAGTTATTCACAGGTTAGTTTGTTTAGACAAAGCATTTAAAACACTTCTTTTTAATCTTCAGAGTCAACATGAAGCTCTATGCTCAGTTTTCACTGACCTCTCTGTCAAACTGCGAGAGCGGTGCATCACCGCAGTCCACCCCCCCGCCAGAGGACAGGGAGCTTTCGGAGGGAGAGGTCATGGTCTGGCGCTTGGATCCGTAGCTTCCTCCCGACAGCTCCCTGCGGAGCGCGCTGCCATTCTGCGAGGATGAGCCTGCGCAGAGGAGAGGAGGCGCCAAACATGAAGCTACAGCACTGATAGATACGAGCTGAGGTTCAGCAGGCCGCTGGTACTCACGTATGCCCAGTCCGCTGCTGGCACTCATGGAGCGGCCCGGCTCGGCCCGGTTCTTGGTGATGGAGGGAATGCTGACGGAGCCGCTGAATCCCGCTCGGCTATCCTGAACACGGACGTTCTGGTTTAAACACGCAGAAAACACACACACACACACACACCAGAGAGTGCAGTGCAGGGGGAGAGGAGTGAGGAGGGTGCACAGCTATGAACATATATAAACATGCTCATACGCGCACACACACGCACGATCCACATGTGATTCCAATACTGAGGTTTGGGCAGAAAAACATGCACGCACGGACTCTACAGACACAACTCAGGACTGACGTGTCAGTGATTGCATGCTTAAAGTCACAGGATAAAATAAGTGTATTTGTGGGCTTCCTGTGTGCTTGTGTCTGCATGCGTGTGGTGTCTCAGGATGCTGTGTGTGCACGTGCACAAGCGTGTGTGCGTGGAGATGTACCATGGGCAGATCTTTTAGGATCTGGATCCCATCTCCTGGTCCCATGTGAGCCACGTGGTTGAAGTTGGTGGGATTGGAGATCAGCTTGTTCCTCATCTCTGGATCTCGCAGCATCTCTCTGGGATCACAGACAGACAGGTTCACATTAAGTGAGACTGAAACGCTCTCCTCTGTTAAACATGGACTGTAACATGTGACGCTAATACAGACACTAACTGGTGCAGAAAAAAACGCAACTCCACAACTAGCAGAAGCCGCGGCACGGGACAGCATTCATTAGCATCAGGAAGCAGCTCAGAGCCACATTAACAGAACAGCATGTGGGAAAAAGGTCTGGAGAAAAATAACAGCGAATTCCCCGACGACGCTTCAGGTAAAACTACCTCCTCTGCTGAAGTCGCTCTTCTTCAGGCACCCTGAAGGAGTAGCGTCTCTTGTTGTTCATGCTGCGCACCATCTGCTTCCTGCTGTTGTCTGACGTCTCCGGGACAACCAGCTCGTCACCTTCTGAAAGATCGCAGCAAATGACAAAAGTCATCATTTGCCTGCTGACGCTGCACGCTGTGACCTCATTTCCATTTCCTCACAATATTAACTAAACTGTGAGGCAACAGTGACGACCACTGCTCGCTCATTATCTGACATTAGCCATGACCTGCTCCTACAGGAGGTTTGTGTAATCAAAGTAAACGTCTGTCATGCTGCCCTGATCTGATTTTTACTGCATACAAACTTCTTAAAGATTAAAAAGAACAAAACTAAATGAAGAAATACAAACTATAATATTTTTCCCTTCAAAAAGTTGGAATCAGCAGGATCCGGACCTGCCACAAAATTTACTTGCAGTTAATTCTCCACTAATAATAAAGCAACTTAATAAAGTGAAGCCAACAGGAGACTTTGGGTACTTTTCCTTCTGATGTTTAAATATAAGCATGCAAAGCTTGATACAGCACGAAGAGCGCTCTTACCGGCCATCTTGTTTCTAAAATAGATGAGGCGCACTGTTTCCAGCCCCAGCAGGTTCAGAGAGCCGTCCACGTTCAGAGGTCGCACCTGGAGGAGAAGCAGAGAAATCAGTTGAGCAGTGAGCATTTCGTTTAGTGGAGGGATTCACATTATACGCAGTCTGAATTTTACTTTATTGATCTATGAATGTGACAATGTAGCACTCAAAGGGAGAGACGGACACAGACCTTCTTGAGCGGGATGGTCTGGATCCACTCCATCGTGTTGACATCAAACACATCCACAGCGTTCTCACTGTACACAGACAGGTAGGGCGCGTTGTAGCCTGAAGAGCAGGAGACGGCATTTATTAAGTGTTTTCACTTTACTGCCTCAACCCTTATTTCCACCCCCCCCCCCCCATTTGTGTATTTTATAGAACACAGGGTGGATGGACTGTCCATCACACCACATGCTGCATTTTTGTATCTGCATCTAAAACTATAACTGCATATAAATGCACTCACAGGCAGCGATGGGCACAGCTGGCCACATCAGCTCCTGCTGGCGCGACCTGCGACCCTGCGAGTCCACGTACACCCCGATGGCACTGAAGCACAGCAGCAGCTCCTTGCTGGAAATCTCCACAGCGCAGAGCGCCTCCAGGCCCTGCTGAGGGATGAAGGCCAGCGTGTGGTCCTCAGGGTGGAGCAGGCTGACGGGGGACATGTCCCCATGGACGCTGCGGAGGGTTTCAGAAGCACAAAGTCAGATGTTAAGAAAGCACCTCATGGTCATTGAAGGGATCAGAGGAGTGTATCTGTAATTAGACTCAATGAGAAGCGTATAAAGTACCTGTAGCGCATGAAGCCAGACGGATAGCCCACATAAAGCCGCTCACTGAGCAGACCCATCCACTGAACCGGCCCCGGGGCCTGCAGCTCCCGCAGCCGACGGTGACGCATTTTACTCTTATTCACCTGCAGGAGTTTTCGCACATCACACAGTTAAAAAAGTAACAAAAAGTAACCACGGCAGAAGCTGAGAGGGTTAGCAAGTTTGTCTTCCGACCTCATAACATATGATTTTATTCTTCATGGCCACGCAGAGGCAGGTGAGGGAGCCGCTGCGGACCGGACCCGACACGATGGTCTGGCAGCCTTTCGTCTCCGCCAGCTTGTAGAACTCGGTCTCGCGGCCGTCCAGGGCCTGCGTGGGGAAGAGGCGGACGTGGCGGTTCCTGCCGGAGATGACCGCCAGCAGCTGCTCGTGGAGTATCAGGTCGATGTGGTGCACCTTTTTGTTGTCCCCCACTCGGATTATTTCTGAGGACAGAGGGAAAGGACGGGTGGGAGGGAAGATATGCGGGTGAGGAGAGGTGACACGCAAGTTTTCCTCCCGGGAACTTTTCTCAAGCACTTGAGTTTCTGTTTCCACTGTGGTTTAAAGGCACACAAGATCTAACAGCATGGAGGCTTCATGCACAGTTGGCAGAGATGTGTTTTAGAACTTAATTGTGTTCAAAAATTACGGCACAAAAAACCAAAACAAAAAGACATTAGTTCTTAAGTTGGACCCTGGTGGTCCCTGCAGTGACTTCCTTCAAAAGGTTCCTATTTCCCAAGAACACTGCAGTGAGTTTCTGTTTCCACTGACTACAGATATGGTTCAGAAGTCCACAGCAGCAAAAAGACGAAACCAAAGACATTTACACGAACGCAGAGCCGAAGAAACAGCTTCTGTGTGCTTCTTACCATCTTTGGTGACATGGACGACAAAAAGGCCTTCCTCATTGCCCAGGGCGACACGCTCGTGATCTGAGGGCAAAACAAATGAAGTGAGACGGCGGCAGTAAGGAGACAGAAAAGGACTAAAAATTCTCTGACCTACTTCCTTTGTCGTCAAAACTAACAATAATCAAACTGCGGGGACGAGGGTCTTTGTTTTTAACCATTAAAATCAGACAAAATAGCTCCTTCTTTGACGATGACATAAAAAGACAACTGAACTCCGATCAGATGATTATGCTCTCAGTCTTTCTGAGTCTGGGTGATTTGCAGGGACATAACGGTTTCCTTTAACATCTGTTGCAGATTGAGCTCTGCGGCTCTTCGCTGAGCCGTCCTGCTCCCTGAGTGCCCACCTATGATAGCAGCAGACTGTGTTGTCTTGATGAGGGGCAGTGTGCTGTCGTAAGCCTCCTTGGGGACGTAGACAAAGCGCTCCTTGAGCTTGTTCCTCTTTAGGATGCGGTGGAGCTCGCTGAGGAGGCCCACCCACTTGTTCCTCTCCTGGTCGCTGTCGGCCAGGATCAGGATGGAGGGCTTGTGGCTGCTGGAGGGGGAGAGCTGGGATGCGGTCACCTGATGAAAGAAGGGGGAAGACGAAAGGTCAGATTGTATGTTTGAAAGAGATTCTTTTGCCGTTTGTTGTCTCTCTTCACGAGTGCATCCGAAACCAGTTCCCAGTTGGGAACAACAACCAAAGCAGTAAATTCATTAGAAATGCATCACAAATAAAAGTGCTGTGCTCTCCGAAATCACTGCTGTTCACTTAAAGGAAGGTTTCACCAGTTTTCCTGAAACTAGCTACACAGAGAGCATGAAAAGGAACTCACTCTGAATATACAGGGGATGTCCTTGCGGCTGGCGTGGATGACATCAGAGGCCAGGACTGAACTGACTGAAAACTCTTCATCCCTGGATGAAAGATTGAGATCAAAGTTTACATATGCAGCCGGTAACTTTTACAGCATGTTAACATCTTGCTTTCAAACAACGAACCACTCTTTACTAGAAGCTCGGCGGCACATCCAAAACATTGTGAGGAAATGTAAATAACTATGTTATAAATATTGCAGTCAGGGACACTGTAGTTAAAAGGTGTTGGTTATTTCTATATCCACGGGTTCTCGGTTGATTCGTTTTTCTTGCCCGAGCAGAGCGATGACGTCTTCCAAACATTTCAAAAGCCAAAGTCATTCTGTGAGTTTACTGACATTTACTGTCAGAAACGGAGAAAAAAAAACAGGTAATTGTTCCTTTAATGCTTAAATAATTTCCTGACTCATCTTTTTAGATCTGTTAGTTTTAGTACCAAGGAGGAGCTGGTGGTAGTTCTTACCTCATATCTATGACTTGACTGACTACCACACTCGGCTGTGTTGCTTTTCCTTCTCCCAGTTCATAGAGGAACAGTTTGAAGTCACAGACCACAGCCATCGCCCTCTGCCAGCCCTTTTTCACCCCCGTTGGTTTGGGCACCTACAAACAGAAACAGACACACAATTTTTACATTTACAGAACTGAACACTCGGGTCTGTGTCCAAGGCTTTCATCGAGCTTACTCACCCTGACGTGCCCTTCATATGCAGTACCGATTCCCCTCTGAGGGTCGATGCCCAGCGGGCCCTTGGTCTGGTCCTGCGGCACGGGGCACACGGCTGGAGCTTTGTCCGCACAGGTTACATGGCAGGAAAAGTTACATACTAGAAAAGGAGGACAGAGGGAGACGAGTCAGGGCTGTGACTCTGAAAGTGTTTCCAATTCTCTCTACAAAGTTCAAACATCCGTTTTCCTCTCTCTTACCTTCGCACGTACAGCCTTGGCGGATGAGCCCCACCATCAGAGAGGTGCACTGGTTACACTTAGTGGGTGTGTTGAATGTCTTCACCACAAACTGATGTGCTTTGGGCTGCGGGGAGCGTTAATGAGCGAGAGAGACACACTCAGCGGTCATCAAACACAGAAATTTGAGCCACGGTTGCGCGACGTGAGTAATCAATGACTAACCTTAGGCGAGGAGCGCCCAATACTGCCATAACCTCCTGAGCGCATGGTGGGCGTCTGAACTGAACGAGGCGGATGGTCTATCAACTGCACGACAGACAACACAAAAATCACTTTAGCTCAGCAGTGTTTTTGCAGTATATTCTTGCCTTGTAATATTTAACAGTGAAAGCGCACTATATTCAGTTTAGACTGGAGGCTGATGGGCTGCTAGCTCCTCACATTGCTCAATAACTGAATTCCCATCAAAGCACAATGGATGAGCCACTTGACAGCCTCTGCTTTGTGAGTTTCAGCTGAACAAATCTTTGATAATTGCTAATTTAAAAATATGAGAGGCATTTGCTCCCATCCATCATGTCAGGGATCCAAGAATGCTAAGCTAGCTGCCTAATCTTTACCTTCCTATGTGATTACGACCACCTTAAGCAGGTAACCAAGAGGCAGTGGATTAAGGAAAGTGGCTGAGTTTCTGGGGTTGTAAGTTTCTTGCCCAGATTTAGGAAATGCCTAACCTCTATGGGCTCCATATCACTAGCCATGGAGGGTGAACGAGAGCGGGACTTGAGGTGGGACTTAGGGTCGTCTTCCCGGGATGGAGTGTTGGAGGGGGTGAAGTTATCCACGGAGTCCACCTGTGGGGAGAGAGGAAAATTGTAGGAGAGAACAGAGAGTAAGAAAAGGGTGACAAAAAGACGGAGAGGAGAGGATCAGGGAATTTGATGAGGATGAGAAGAGAAAGTTGGAGGCGGGGCAAAAATGAAGGAGGAAGTGATGAAGGCAGAGGGGAACAGACTGTTAGTTAAAACAGTGGAAGGGCAGCCACCATAACACACAGAGGGAAAACATTTCTATCAGTCACTGAGCTTCCAAAGCACAACAATATCACACCGACACACATTATAACACATCAAGGCCCAATAACCCTTCAAACACTGCAAGCATCCACCATAAACCATGCAAATAAAAAAACAAACAAACCAAAAAATAAAAGCGCCAAAGCAAACAGGAAGCACATGTAGCAATACCACATACACAGAAAAATTAAAACACGAATGGTTTGACAACACAAACACCCAAAACCCCGCCATGCAGACAGACAGCCACACAAATCAACCAGCGTGACAAGACGGCACATTTAAAAAGGCTCGACAGGGTCGCACAGCGCTGCGATGGTGCTTACACGTCTGCCTTTGCTAGCTGGGCCGACGGATGGCGAGCGCTTCAGTGGCAGGAAGAGAGGCAGAGAGTGGCAGAGACACAGATGAGTGAATATCAGAAAGGCTGCCTAACAGAGCTGAAAACACATCTTTAAACAGACTCGGGGAGAAACAGGGGGAAAAAAATGGGAGCAAAAGGATGTATTCCATTAGGCCAGTGGCTCCCAACCACATCTGTCTGAGGTAGCATTTCCTCTACAGCACAATGAAACTAGAACCATTATTTATTATTTAGAGAACCATTTATTTATTTATTTTTTTTACTTTAAGAGCACGACTCTCTGCGCCATCATCATAAATCTACTGATCATCAGACCAATCTGTATCCCATTTGGCTGTTTATTTTCTTCTTACACAAATGTGTGTGTGTCTCTGTGTGTGTGTGTGTGTGTGTGTCTCTGTGTGTGTATG
>JAVDPK010000871.1:424104-454927 GCA_034780415.1 Cichlasoma orientale | reverse complement strand
CTTCGCTTCAGTCGCAACTTTAAAAGATGTAGACCCCGGAGGAGGACAGCCTCACCTTCACATGTGTGTGTGTGTGTGTGTGTGTGTGTGTGTGTGTGTGTGTGTGTGTGTACTTACCTTAAGCCCCTCCAGCTCCTCCTCCAACTGTCGGCTATATTGCTCATTGCGCTCTCTTAGCTTCTTCTCTTTCTGAGTCTCTGCTGCGTGCTCCTCTGCTTGAACCTCCATCTGATGGCAGACACAAAAGATCTACAGTGATTGGATGAAAGCACCTTTTCAAACATGTTAAGGCTGCAAGAAGTAGTTTGTGAAGCCTTTGGAATTTTTTCCCTAGATTTCTGTATGAATATGATCTGAAACTAAATTCAATTTACATTCAAGTTCAACAAGTAGGAAAAAAAAATGGAACGACAATCAGGTGTTTAGTGGGTGACCTGTTTATATTTAAAGAATGAGGATCTATTGAAGTGTGATCCTGAGATTTCTGTGGTCTTCAGAGAGCTGTGGTTTATCCATCTGTGAAACACGGGGGTGATGTCATGGTTTAAGCCCATTTGCTGGCCCGGGACAGCTTATTATCATTGATGGGGTATTGAATTTTGAATTATACCAGCACATTCTAAATGTCAGGACATCGGTCTGTGCACTGAGTCTCAAAAGAAAGTGATCGAAAGTCTTTCTACGAGTCAAAGAGTAAAGATCATGTTTTGGAACAGCTGAGTCCGAATCCTGAAACGAATCCAACAGAAATGTTGTTAAAGAACCTGAAGTGAGCAGTTTATGAAAGGAAACACGCCCACATCCCAGAACTGAAGCTGTTCTGAAAGTTTCCTCTAAGCTGATGTGCAGGACTGATGGACAGTTACTGGAAATGTTGAGTTAAAGTTAATCCTTCCCAAAGGAGTCACAGCAGAGGCAATGGTTCTCTCACAGATCCGCAATATTAGTTTTATTTTCTTCAATAAATAATTCTAATAATTTCATTTTATTTGCATAACTGCTTCTCTTCATCTACCTCCAAGACTCGAGTGAAAATAAGATTATGCATTATAGCATATTTATAGAGGAACAAAATTCACAAACTATTTCTTGTAACCCAATCGTGTACGGCTGTGTATAAATACACGCACGTAGTTACAATGCCTCAAATCAAATGGATACATTTAATTTTGTGACTTCATGCCACTGATATCTGTGTATATGAACCTTTGTGGACATCTACTGCAGTTACACCCATTATATTTTTAGCAGTGCATAAAGTCACAGCAGCATTGTTTCTAATAAAGTGTGAGGAGGTCACACAGGGAGAACACAGAGAGCAACAGCAGGATTTAGTGTGCACCAACCAGTGGATGAAGACAGAACAGGGTGTGCTAGCAACCACAGGGGAGTCTACTCTACCTCCTTCTTGGCCCTCTCGGCCTTTCGCACCTCAAGGCGGAGAGCCTCCACCTTTTGATTCTGGCTTTCCATCTCCTCCTCTTTGTCGCGCAACTGGCGAACCAGGCGCTGCTTTGCTGACCTGTGTGCAATTCAGCCAGAACAGGAAAACACTGTAGCATTGTATATTCATACAATTTCTGTGTTTAAAAACATTATTAAACAAACAGTACAGAATCAATGCTCCATATCAGCACATTAATAAGCCAACCGATCGAGATCTGACTGGAGAAAAGTGCAGGAGAGGGATCTACCTGAGGTCTGAGAGTTTCTCGTTGAGCTCGGAAAACTCCTGCATGGCCAGTTTTCTCTGGCTGTGGGCTTCCTTCAGCTCTTTAGACTGAGACTTGAATTTCTCATTGGCATCCACAAGGTTCTGAGCAGAACAGAGACAGTGTAGTTTAGTATTTCAGATCCCTTCCACATAGTTTCTTTTTCCTCCCACAAAGAAGTCCAATAACCTATTTAAAATTGATAAATAAAACTGCGCTCCCTCCCATTGCTTTAAATATCCAGAATAGAATCAGGCGTTACATTCAACACTAGTTCTACCTTCTGCAGGTCATCCCTCTCCTGTGTAACGCTCTTCATCTGTTTCTCAAGAGTCTTGATGCGTTTAGATGAGTCCTCCAAGTCTCTCCGAGCCACCGTCACATCCTCCAGCTGCTTCTCCAGTTGGCCTGAGTCTGAAACACACACACACACACACACACACTATATCAGACATTTGTCAAAACAAAATCATTTGCTGCTGTATATTTCTACTATCAAAGCAGCTACTGAAGCTGATACATGGGGGGAACTGCACTGTGTCCTGATTACTAAGCTGAAGAGGAAAAAAAAAAAAAGTCCTGACCAGCGATCTGCTTCTTGAGAATGTCAATCTCGCTTTTCAGGATCTCCACCTCTTTGTTGGCACTGAGGGGGCCCTCGCCTGTTGGGTGCTGCAGCTTCTGCACCGTCTGAGTCGATTCTGTAACAGGTCAGATACAAAACCATTTATATGCTTTTTGCTTTACATATAAAATCGAATGGATTTTAAAAGAGACACTGACGAGAGTGGAGTGAAGAGTGGATGCTTTACTATTCTGAGCGCTGGATTTACACATCTCCACTCTCTCAGATTCATGGTGGTTGTGTGACTGTATAGGATTCAAGACGTTTAACCAGCTGGACCTGTGTCTTCAACCTCACCTTGTAGTTTGCGGCTCAGCTCTAGCTTCTCCTGCTCCAGGCGGCGAATCCTCCTTTCATAGGCCTCAGTGGCCAGGCTGTCCTCCAGGCTACGCTGCACATCAATATCCACTTCGTCTTGCCCGGCCTTACCCGGCTCCCCTGCCAGCTGTCGCAGGCAACCCCGATCAGAAAGAGTACTACAGAGGAGGGGAGTGAGGCAAGAAGTAAAAGTGAGGACATGTGATAAGGGGAGGAAAACATATTTATACTGGTGGGGAAAAAGACGGGCATTATGATATCAAACAGCATTAAATGGTAGCAAAGAGGCTGACAGGAAATACAGCTGCATTTAGTTTTGGCATGAATTTCACTCGAGCATCAAAAAGCAGCAGAAAAGTGCGACATTTGGACAGGAAGAGGTCAGAAGCCACAGTCAGACCCCCGAGAAAGACGGCAGCAGCAGAGAAGCAACTCACAAGCCCATATGAGGCGTGTGTGTGTGTGTGTGTCCACGTTTAAATATCTGCTTACTTTTGTTAACACTTACCATTTACTTGTGTAGGTGAAACCTACAAAGGGCAGGTGGTGGCCTGAGAAAGCAGTATGAGACGGAGGGGGCATAGTCTCCTGAAAAGGATTAAAGCAAATGCGATAAAGATGTGAGTGAGATCTGCATATCGATACAATCTCAGTCAGACAACAATGTGAGCGTACGGCGTTCATGTTGTAAACACAACACTTACAGAGTTCTTTAGACAGTCGTCATCCACATCAAAGTTGGAGGTATCTGTAGGACTGCTGACCTCTGGGATGTAGGGGGCTTCGCACATGCGAATGTTATCCCAATCGATGCCTAAATCCAGGAGGCCACAGGCGAAAAGCAAGTGGATCCATTTATTAAGTAGCACACAACAAGTGGTGAACATGAATTTAAATTTAATTTAAAGAGCAAAAGGGTTTACGCCCGCGAGGTTTAGAAACCCTTAAAAGAAACGATGCAAACTGTATTTGTAAAGACGGACTGAGCCTGTACCTGCAAAAAAGGGGTGCTGCTTGAAGTCCTCAATGCCATTCTGGCCCAGTCGGTGCTCTCGACTGCAAATGAGCCGGCGAATCAGATCTTTTGCTTCCTCAGACACGTCTGTTATCTGCTGGGGGAACTGGAATCTCTCCTGTGTACAATAGAATAACATGTGAGTGTGTGTTTAAGGGCAAAACTGGACATTTCAGGCGAGCTTGTTAAGCCCGTCAACTCCACCAGCTCACCTTGTGGTTCATTATCTTCCCGTAGGTTTCCACCAGCGATTCTGCATAGAAAGGAGTCTCGCCGTACAGCATTTCATACATGCAGACGCCCAGTGACCACCAGTCGCACTCAGGTCCGTACTTGCCTTTCCCATCTTCCATAGCCTGGAGGATTTCTGGGGAGATGTAGTCTGGGGTTCCCACAGCCACAGATGACTGGACCTAGCAGAGAGATTAAAGAAAAGGGAATAAATGGCCTGAGAAATCGAAATAAATTAACACGTGACACAATTCGGCGTTGTATATGTGTAATCTCAGCCTGTATGCTGCGGTAATAAGACTGCTGCCGATAAGCACGAGATAAATACAACCACTGCAGGAACAGCAAACAAATATTCAGACTCGACTTCAGGACGAGTTCCTTTGTTTACATTGTTCTACGGAACTCAACTCAACGCTTTCAGTGCTCCTGAATTAGAATTAAAGCAGTATAACTGGGAAGTACTGTGTAAAAATATTATGTTTTAGACCTTACTTGCATAATTGCATATCAGGAGATCCACAGCGGAAGAGAAAAGCAAATGTTGGAGTGTGGATCTCCCTCATCTTTGCGTACAGACGGGACAAACTGAAGAAAAACCGAGCCCCATATGGGAGATTTAGGGCCGACATGTCAGAGCGGCGCTCTCTACCTCTGTTATTTAAACAAATGAGGGGTTTTAGAACAGCAGTGTTTCATAATTCCAGCAGTTTCAGACTGGACCAACAGTTTAAAAAAAGATAACTTTGAAAAAGTCCTTCCCCTCAGATGGTTTACAGTAGCTGCTGTCATCCTTGCACACAGTACAACCTAAAAGTGACAGAGTGTGGGCTAATTTGCTACCTCTCTGTATTGTCTTTCTGCTTTAATGTAGACTAAACACCTGAGAAATACATTCCTAATTTCACTCCAGTCATGATCCCCCCCACCCACCCCGAATTCAACCATCATTAACATTCCTTTGACAGCTTCTTTGATCATCCATTTCATCCTGTCTTTTCTTTGGGATGGGGCTAGGAGAATTGTCTGAATCGCAAACTGCAGGCACAGCCAAGCAGCTGAACCGCACTCTCCTCCTGGGAGACCCCTGGGAGGTTGACAAGGAGGTCAGTAAAGCTCTGGTATGTTTGCTTTGGACCAAATGAGGCATCAGCAGCAGTGTGGTAAAAACTTACCGTCCCGTCCTCCATGAGTTTGAGGCAGGAGCCAAAGTCAGCCAGGCGGATGTGGCCATTCATATCCAACAGAATGTTGTCGGGCTTAATGTCCCTGAAAAGAGGAGGAGGGAGGAAAAAAGACAAGGAGGGGTGTGGAGGGTGGATAGAGGGAGGAAAAAAGAGGGGAAGAGACAAACTGAACAAGCGATTCCTCAGAAGACTGAAGAGGATGAAGAAAGCAGGACATCCTTCCAAACAAAAGAGTACCTACATAAGGCACATCCAAAACACACACACACAAGCCTGATCTCATATTCCCCATCAATTATCATCAAATTAAGTTACATAACTTGGGGAAATTTCACTGTCTCAACTTGGTTTTAAAGAATGTGTATAATAATTCAGATACATTTGCGATTCAATTAAGTATAATTTGCCTCAGCTCATTTATCAGCAGCGTGACAACTTTAAATTGACCAAAAGAAAGAACAAACACTGAAAATAGTTGGGCTTGTGGGAATTAGCTGTACTAGAACTACACAGCTTCAAAACACACACAAACATGCACTCTGAGGAAATATGCAGCACACAAACATACTCCCCTCTTGCCTTGTGTCCTCAGCAGACACACTCCCTTATTCCTTTTTGCTATGATATGTGTGTGTGTGTTACTGACACACATTCTTTTACAGATGTGTTCCCAGTGGCCACTGTAGATTTTCTTCTCACCCTGCATCTGTTCTGCATTACTACTGCTGATGACATGTTTACATCACAGACACACACACACACACACACACGCACGCTGGATTCCAGTCTGAAAAAATGAATTGCTTCTTTGGACAGTTGTTCTGTCTGCCAGCTACAATGGCTGCATCCTCTCCACATTCATCAGCCGCTTTCACGGTTTCATCAGCAGATTCGAGTCTTTTGAAACTCTACCTTCAGCAGGGCTCCTTTGAATAATTAACCGTTTTATCGTTTGGCCAAATTATGAACTGAGCTTTTATCGTGAATAAGTTCAGAAATATCTAAGAAGAATTGCAATCAATTCATTCAAGCATTTGTTTCAGTTCTAAAGAAAACAAAGAAGCATCTTTAGTAAGCCAAGTCTTTAATCTCATATACTCTGAGGTTGCAATTGATTGAAGCATACTGCATTATTTTTAGCTCAAAATGAAAGGTTTTACCATTACAGTGCATGCCTACATCAATAAATAGAAATTTACAGACACCAATTATAAAGAAATGCAGCTCAAATTACCGCCAATAATTCGTTATTGCCTGCATAATGTGCGCCACAGATTTGTGCAGCTAAATCAAACTTTACTGCCATTGCAGTACAGACCTAAATCACTTAAAAAAGGATTAGTCCAATATTTTTATAATTATGTGTACACTTTCTTTATACATGAATCCATTCATCTTTTCTTGTGTGGCTGTAACTACCCGATGAGAATCTTACAGTTATACTTGTATTTATAAGTGTGTGTTAGCCTAAGCTGTCTAACTTGTCTTTGCACAACTCTCAAAGTCCAGCGTTCTGTATGGTGCTGCCACACAGCGCAGAGGACAGATGTTTATATCCATTAACAGCTGCCTGCTGCCTACAGAAGGGTCATACTTTGCCCGTGTGTGGCATAAAAGAAATACCTCTATGAAAGTTTTTCCATGATGTGCAACCATATAAAATCCATCCTGTGTGTTCACAAAGTCCTTCTGGGTCTGCAGAGAGGGTACTTCTTGAATACTTCTGTGTATAGCTGTTGCACACAGCAACATAATAATCAGAATACATACTGAACAACCCCAATGATCACTGGCCTGGACTGGCACGAAACAGACATCACTGTACCCCAGCATTATGGCTAAATATAGAGTCTGTCCTTGTCTGACCATTCCAGTGATTTCCCCTGAGGGCAGACCCTGTGTCTGAGGCCCTCTTATCAACACACTGAACCCCGACACGCCTCACTACACACAGCGCAGAGACCACGTAAAAACCTCTTTAACGAGTGTCAAAAGGAACACACGGGGACCTTACATGCAGCAACACACACACGCAGAATGATGATAAACTCGGCAGCCAGCTAAACACTCACACTCTTGATGTAACAGGTTACTGAACTGAGCTGGTGCTATTTCTGTGCAGTGATGCGAGCACGGCTCTGCTTAAAATAATAAATCTGATGTCCAAAACAAGCACACACACCCCCACACCCTCCATCTCAAACTCAAGTGCACACACAGGCAATACTGGCACTAATGAGAAGAGGGATCAGCGCATGTCTAAATCAAACAAACACATGACTTAGGTTAATACATTAAAAGAGGTCAATACATTAAAAAGTCTCAACACCTTCCAGGCTGCCGACATCAAGCTTTTAATGGTGACTCTTCATCACTCACTGGAAATATAAGATTTTCCCCTCTTTCTTTTTTTTTTTTTGTGCGTGTGCATGTGTGTGTTCTAGATTTGGCTTTAAATAACCTTAAGCAATAAAACTTACACTTAGATCACAAATAAAGTCCAGCATCATCTGATACAGTAACTAGTAGGATAACACTACTTTGCAAAGCCATCGTTCGTTTCCAGATAAAAACTTCAGAGACTAATCAATCCAAACTTCAAAACTCCTCTTAAATTCTTTAAATTCTCTTTAACCACTCAATAAAGGCGCATAAAGAGTTAGGGCAGAAACTGACTGGAGACTCCTTTGATGCTTTGAGGTTTTTGTCTTCAGCTAGAGGTCTCTTCAAAGCCACATGTAAACCCCCCCCCCCCCCATCATTTTCCAGTAGTGTTAATAATCCTATCTTATGGGACAGGAGGACGAGGAGGGTTAGCCATCTCTCCTTTTCAGAGACGCCACTAAATCACAAACCTATAAAACCATGCATTAAAGGACTATCTGCACATGTGTGACTTATATAGACACATAAATGTTGGACTACAACACACACACACACACACACACACACACACACACACACACACACACACCTAATTTGACCAAATCACCGTTTGCTTCGCAGGTTACTGAGACTTATTTTTTAAAGAGCTTCAGTGCTCACAGATGAGTTCCAGATTGGACATCATTTTCCAAAGTAGATCCTGTACATTTGTTGGATGAAAACCACACACGGTACCCAAGTGCATACATTCACGCAACCGGGCTGGAATAACATGAACTTGGCAGGCAGAAACGCCCGCAAGCAACTGACAAGAAGCATATTCAAGGCCAGGCTATCAAAGAGAGCAAAAAACATCCTACACTGAGGATTGAGATGCCTGTAAAGAAGATTTATCTTGGACGACACTTAAAGTTGCTGTTATGAACCTTCACCTTAACTGTAACAACTTGAAACCATCACATAAGGTT
Organism: Cichlasoma orientale; assembly: GCA_034780415.1. NCBI lineage: Eukaryota > Metazoa > Chordata > Actinopteri > Cichliformes > Cichlidae > Cichlasoma > Cichlasoma orientale. Next base: position 446,486 of record JAVDPK010000871.1, on the reverse strand, counting down.
TGAACAAAGGAAAGAAACTCAATCATCACTGGTAAAATATACCACCTATAATTAGAGCGAGAACAACATATCTTGGATAATACTTACATAACACTTCTTGCATCAGTATATTAATATTGAATTTCTTTATTATCCAAGCATTAAGATCAGCAGCACTGACCCTAAAAATCTAGGATCTGACTCACCTAAACTAACTCAGCTTTTGATTTTTGAAAGATAAACATGGAATTAAGGCCCAAAATATATAATCATTAATTACCCCAAACAACTGTAATGTTTTCTTTCCAGTTGGTGGTATTTTTAAACTTCTTAAATTTATAATTGCTCTCTTATCCGAGCAGCCAGTGATCAATAGAGTAGAACACTTTTACATTGACAGGCGCACAGAATTTGGATCACCCTGTGGGAAGTGTAGACCTTACAAATCGTGAATGACACCTGTAAGACCTGCACTAGACTGCTAGCACGTGGAGAGGGAGGAGGGAGGGAGGGAGGGTGTGTGTGTGTGTGTGTGTGTGTGTGTGTGTGTGTGTGTGCGCGCGCATGTGCGCAGGTGTTTCAATTGCTGGAAGGCTCTAATCTGCTCCAGCGATTTCTGGTGTGCCAAAGAGCAGACGGCATGAGTTGACCCCTGCCGTGCTGTGCCTGTGTACAAATGCAGACAAAGTAGTATGGTGGGGGTGAGGAACGGGGGATTCTGCTGCTAATAAATCAAAAAAGCCCCTTCCTTCTCTTCCCTGTAAGGAACCATCACCCAAAATTTCCCTCTCCCCTGTTTTTCTGTTAGACACCTAAAATCAGCAGGATTTTTGCCCTCTGGAGGATTAGTCTGAGTGTTTTTGTGGTCAGAACAGCCACATAAACACTCCCACATAAACACAAACAGCCTAACAAAGTGCTCACTCACATTTCCACTCATGGACGAACCACGAGAAGCAGTAATGCTAGGCTAACGCTAGGCTAGGCAAGTTAGCACAGTTAATTGGGCTACTGTGTCACAGAGCTCCTGAGGTCTTAAGGACAAGCACAGAGACGGGACTAGAGGAAGGTAATCTCTTCTAAAACCACAGAATCCATCTGTGAGGGCCATCTGGACGCCACCTCGTAATACACACCCCCACACACACATTGTGGCCTGCAGCAGCTCTGTAGACTGCAAAGACAAGACATGTCCACATGGCTCTAGCCGAGCATTGTTAGCCAGTGGTTCAAAGAACTGCTGCCTTTGTGACTTCTCTTTTGTTGTCAGTAATGCCAGAAGAATCAAAGACACACACACACACACACAAAACAAATGGACTGGTTCTCATATAGCGCTTTTCTACTCTACATGAGCACTCTAAGCACTTTATATAGCATGTCTCATTCACCAATTCACACACAAAATCACACTCTGAGCAACTCGGGGTTCAGTATCTTGCCCAAAGAGACTTTGGCATGCAGACTGGAGCAGCCAAGAACTGAACCACCAACCTTCCAATGAGTAGATGACCTGCTCTACCTCCTGAGCCACAGCCCCCCTCAGGGCTTCTGCTTTACCCATTTACCTAATGTCACATGATATCTATTGTCACATGATACTGACACAAACACCACCACTGTGTTGTAGATATGCTTAAGATATTCTCATGATCGCCTCTTCCAACAAACTGAACAGTACCTATCACCATGCAAGGAGTCAACCATATCTTTAACTATCTGAATGAAGCTCCTTGATAAATATGTGCCAGTCAAAAGGACACACTTACCACATCATATGAATACATGAGTGCATCCAAACTTTTGACTGGTGCTGTAATTATTAGAAGGTGTGTTTCTACAATAGACCTCTGTTCTCTTAGCTCCCTCAGCTGTGAAGGGCCCTGGTCTACAGTAAAACACAAAGGTTGCAATCAATTAGGCAACACAGACAACACACACACGCGCGCGCGCACCTCAGTGGAGCAGATCCACTGAGAGTTGTTAGCCGATGTTAGCTGCACACCTTCACCCAACGCTTTTATGTGGAAGGATGATGACATCAACTGCGTGTGCTCCTCTCCTCAGGACACACCTCCACAACCCCTACACAAATGTGCACACACACTGCTATCCCTCTACACCAGCCCCCATCTCAATCCTTACTCACAGTGTGACACACACTCACTGTTCAGTGCAGACAGATGTGGTGCTAGGCAGCACAAAGCCATGCTGAGCTGGGCTACTGAAACATTTGTCCAGTCCCTCTGGGAGGCACAGATCACTGACCACTGAATAAATTGTCTTCTTTTGCATCTGACTTCCACACGCTGTCCCTCGTGGGACTCAGCTGAAGGGGACAGAAGGCTGACCTCGAGGCTCTCTGCTCCTCATTACTTTCACGTCGGCGCTTTTTTAACTACATCAGTGTCACCGGGGCTGCAAATATTAATTTTAAAAGGGTGGCTCCTTCAGCAAAACACCACCAGAGAAGAAAATTAAAGGATAGGCTGAAATTCCATCAAAACTATTTTTCAAACCGTATCTACATCCTATTACTCTGTTTCTACTGAGAAGGCCATCTCTTTAATATAGCTGATTGTATGGAGTGCTTCATAAAATGCAACAGTAAACTAAACAGCTGTTCCAACCCCGCAGAACAGCAAACGGTACAAAATGTGCAGTGATTTAAACACAGAGAAGAAAAATGGTTTGTGTAGCCTCTTTGGAACGACACTTGAATCACTTTAAGGCCTCTAACACACACACACACACACACACACACACACACACACACAAAAACAAAAACACACACACAAACAGGAAGTGCCTTGGTGTAGAACTTAGACTGATATCAAGGACTGAAATATTTCTACTACTTACTATGACAGGGCTATGTTTCCTTTCCCATCTTTATTTTTAAATGCTGCAATCTAAAAATATCGCACAGCTCCAGCATAAATGGGAACAAACCAAATGTCTCATCATTCAGCTAATTTTAATTTTTGATTACTAATGATGTGTTCCAGCGTTATTAGTTCAAGTTATAAACTTTGCAACCCACAAATATTCAACATCTAACAGTGAGCCATGCATCTATAAGGCCTCTCAGCCAACATTCTTCTGGTTGGCTGCCTGTCACAAACAGAAGGTTTGAACAGCAGGTGGGCGGGGCTTCTTTGCTCACAGCCCCCCCATACAAAGCCAGTAATAACTGTCAGAAACCAAGCATTTAAACCAGTCTGAAGCCTGAGCTTTCAGCTTACAGGGATTACTGACACATACACTGACTTCATTATTTAAAACTTTGTTGAATAGGTGCATCCACCATTGTAACAGTAATAAACATAACCGACGTCTTTATGCACTGTGCTAAATGACTGCCTCTATGGTCTGGGCGCAGACATGATAATGGATCACTTGAGATTTAGAGTGGGACCTCAAATTTTCCCAGCAGAAATTGGCATCGCAGAGGAAAAAGTGAGGAAATGACTGCCCCGCAGTACAGCTACAGTCTGCCCACTTATATTTCCAAATAGTGGCTTCATTATGTGTTTAGGGCAACTGAAATTGAGTCATGAATAGTGGGTGGATTTTTAAAATAGTCATGTAATCCTTTAAATTACATGGTTAATACATTACCCTAAACTTAGATGTAGGAAAATCAAACAAACCAAATGCGCACATGCAAATAGTCACTAAGATAAACACCCTGATGCATGTGCACCCAAACATATAGAGGCACACTCATCAGATGGGACTACTCAGCAGGACACACCCTCCTCAGGGGACCTGTCTGGCTGTCCCCACCCTCTACAAAGCAAGCATACAAAATCTCCCGAGAGACTGTGTGGAAGGGAGAGCAAAGGAGGAGCTGGGGGGGTTGGTACGCACACACACCACACCCCCACCCACACACCTCCCATACCCCATCATTATTGTCCACAAGGGGACTAGAAGAGAAACAGTGCTGTCCCCTCCTCCCTGTCCCTTTTTCTTTTCCAACCACCACCAACCCCCACCCACAGCCCACCCGGATAACACCATGCAATTAGTGGCTCCCCATTCTTGTCTCCTTCACTCGCTTTCGTTCTTATACATTTCTATATACATGTCTCTAAAACTGCACCGTCATCTCCCAGAGTGTGTATGTGTTTGCTGTGGTGTATTAGAGATCTGAGAAACTACAGGCACACCCAAAATACCAAACAGCATGGCCCTCCCTTCTACATCCATCTCTCATCTTTCCCTCCGTCTATCCATCATTCCCTTGCTCCTTCAACTAAACTGCTGTGACGAGCCCCGTGGCGAAAGCGACACTGTAATTATGTTAACATGCCAATGTGACTGCTTCCTGTCTGGAGGAACTGTATATCCTGCTCCCAAGGGCATCTTCTATTGGCTGAAAATTTCGTTTGGCACCCACTTCAGAGGAGGACGCTTTCTCGTGCTGTGCCCTCTGAACAATGCGCTTTTAGGTGGTGGATTTTTAATTCTTTGATATGAAAGTAAAGTGTCTCCAACTTGAAGCAGGATGGGACTCATGTAATCCAAGCAAGATCGGTTGATATGACAGCTAAAGCAAACACTGCACGACTGATGTGTAAGCTACATCACACCATCACATTTCAGAGAGAAACATTGTACATTTTGTTCTATGTGCTAGCTATAGCTGCTAATAGATAACATGGGTCCTTCAACCTTTGTATTTTGAGCAGTTACAGATTTTTTTTTTAGCTTTTTCACTTAAAACATCTGCCAGCTGAGGCCAAAAACACTACAAGACTGATTAGAGTGAATCAACACACGGGCCACGCAAACAAACAGTGACATAAAACTCACTAAAAACTCTGCAAATATCAAACAAAGCAGCACCAACAGAACAGGACCCTTTTGCTGATATTTTTATACCTCAAATTACTTGATAATTGAACTTTGTTACAAGTCCTTAGGCAACGCACCCTGAGGAATCATCTGACCCCCCAATGAAAACCATCAAAAAAATGAATAAATAAATACACTTGAACCTTCTGAGTCTTTTTTTTTTTTTTTTTTTTGGCTTTACAGCATCTAAATCTAGCATGACATAAAAAAAAAATCCAAACAGATAAAATGTCTCACAATGCAGCGACTGATCTTAAAAAGCAAATATTTGGGCAGTGCACTAACACTTGTATGTATTTTTGCATATGGTGATCAAGGAATACACTGCTTTCCCAAAGGCCATTTCAAAGATGTGTGTGCGCTCAGTCAGTGTGCCTCTTTAACACTATCACTAGTGTTACCTGTCAGTTACCTGCTCTTTACAATCTAGTCAAAACATCTGTAAATACCAGAAATAATTATTTGCTCTTTTCTCTGGTGCTGACATTACAGCAGCCTTGCATGCAAGATCTGAAGTTTGGATATTGTGTAAGCTGTGTGCTTCTTTAGTTACTGGCATCATAGGTTCCCTTAGAAATTATTTTCATTAAGCTACAGTAATTGTTTTCCATTCCAGCTCCCCACTGACACCAATTACTTAACTGTACTAGAGTATCTTAGCATGATTCAAATAAGCCATATTTATCTTACACCGGGCCATGGTGGAGCCCCTCGGCTCATCCCGTCTGAAATAAGCCAGTACCTTTAAGACCACCATACTTTTAATCCTCTGTTCTTCCGACTGGTGACCCCACCCAAACAACAAAGAGTAGGTGGGTGGGGCTTCTGTGCTCACAAAGCAAACTTCTCAAAACTATACAGTTGTTTCCATACCTTCGAAAGAACAAACCTAACCTCTCAAAGGGATATATACAGGAATATACTCAATACTGAGTCAGTGGTACTGATGACTGGAACCCATGCATACACTCTCACTGTTATTTATTTTCATTTTGCATCAGTAGATCCTCACAGCTGGAAAACTGCCCACACAGCAGGAATGATGTAAATATAGTAAACATCTATCTTCAGGACTTATTGCTCAGTCTTGCCCAAATATAATTACCGGAGCACACATTTTGATTTCCTAATGTGCCGAAGCAGCCATCCCCGCCCCTCACCTGTGGACATAGTGTAGCTGATGAACCGAGTCGATGGCCAGGACCATCTCAGCCAGGTAGAACTTGGCCATCTCCTCCGGCAGCCGGTCCTCAAACTTGCTGAGCAGAGTCAGCAGGTCACCGCCCACATAGTAGTCCATGACCAGGTACTAGAGACACAGAAGCCACAGAAAGTCACCAGTTAGGAGCACTTTTTAGAGCAGGCGTGTTTGAAACTACAGAAAACAAAGTCGCACGAGAAATTAATCTACCATCCTCCACAGAAGCAGAGAAAACACCTGAATGATTTAACTTTTGTAGCTTCATCTAAAAATAAATGGTCAGAGGGGCAGTTGTGTATATTTTTAAGACTTGGGGAGTGTTCAGTGTAAAGCATTTGTTGTGAGAATGTGGGAAATGGAATGACAAGCAGTTCTGGCATTTGAACTCAGGGTCGTGGAGAGAAATCCGACAGTCAGGTTAATTTGAGAACGACTGCCTCGAGCAGCCAATCAGGGTGTGGAACAGCCCTGCTCCCCCAACCAATCAGCCAGCTCCAAAGTCATTCCTTTGGTCTTTTATGTCAGTGTTTTTTGACCCTGTTGACTTCTGCTGCTCAGTTTCCTACAATGCTAAGTCATGTTGTGCTTAGTGGTAAGAAGTGAATGCATCAGCCAGCATGCGGATGTGGTACTGCGTTCTAAAGTAAGCAAAAGTAAAAAGCGAGATCACAGATGTTAATGTAACAGCATGAGACTCCAGCTGTTATTAAGGGAAGCACCAAAGTTACCAAATACAGACACATCCGGAGCAAAGAAGAAGACTTACCAGATTATTGTCGTCCTGGAAGGCATAGTGCAGGGTGGTGATCCACTGGCAGTCCCCATTTACCAGCACATCCCGCTCCTCCCGGAAACACGCCGTCTGAAGAGTGACACAACAAACCATAAAAGAACTTAAATGTCACAGATACTGGAAACAATGCGAGGTCAAAGGTGACAATCCTCTACGCAAGTGTGTGCTTATAGCTGGGGAGGGATTCAGCACCTTTGCTCAAGGGGAATTCAGCTTTGGACGCTTGCGCGTTTACATTCTTTTAAGAGCCGCCGCATGATCTCACAGAATTAGCTCTTAAGACATGCAAGCGAACGCGTTCGCAGTGGCTTCAAGTGAAAATTCAGCGTTTGAGTGATGCACATGTGAGAGGTGCTGCATGCGGGCTCTCTCGCCTCCACTTCACTCAAAGTGGGTATGAGCACTGGAATGTAGGTTTACAGAAAGTAGGCGACACCCCCATCTGATGTTGGATACTGTGGGTGGAGGAGGTTCTACTGAACAATCAGACATGTTGTTTGGACATATGATGAATCCAGTTTATGACACGTGGAGGTTTGAGATTTAGCTAATAACCTGATTTCTTAAACCTAATCTATCTTGACCACCGCCTACAATATACCCAAAGTCCTTCTAGTGGCAAGTCATGTGACCTGACAGCTAGCCAGGCACTTATTTAGAATTTGAATCTAAATTTGTTTTCATTTTAATTATTTGACATTAAAACTGGAGCAATGCCAACTGTGAAGTCTAATAAAAAAAAACTTAAGTTGGGTTTTTTTGGGTTTTTTTAACTAAAAGGATCTAGATATGATTTATAAAAGCTCTGCAGCACATCTGCACAAACAGAAAAAAGTGCCTCGTGTTTTAAACACACCCTGACCCCTCGATGCTCTTTCACTTCAAAAAAGAAAGTAAAACTGTTCAGGCTGTCTGAACTGGCTACTTTAAAACAAAAACAAAATAAAGCAACATTAGGTAAATGTTACAACGACAACAACATGCTCCGTGAGTTCCAGTCTGTGTGTTGCTTTACATCGTTTCCTATGTCCAGGCGTTTGCACAAACACACACATCGGGGACCGGTTTTGGTTTGTGACGTATGAGCCATGAAGATTGAAGACCCAGGGGACCAACAGGAATGTCAGACTGTCGGGAGAGGTCGATGAGAAAAACATGCAACGGCAGCTCAGGCAACAACACGTTCTGCAGGAATCCATCAGTGAAGGCCTGATCTGTGCGTAGATAGGCACTTTTTTTTTTTTTAAATGAGGATCAATCCTCATTAATATTTTCTGTAAAAAGTTCCCCAGTACTACAAAGGCCAATCACTGATCAGTACTGGTAACGCCGCACACCAAACACACCCACCTCCGCTCGCTTCAGCATCTCCCACTTGTTGAGAATCTTCATTGCAAAAACCTTGTCAGTGTTTTTCACTTTTACCACTGCAACCTGCAAAAAGGAGGGAAAAAAAGTTGTTACAAGAGTGATTTTTTTTTTTTTTTAAATAATTAGTATGACAGCAAGGCTGGTGAAGAAAGAAGGCAATTTAAAAACACAGACCAACAGGAAAATACCAAACACATTTAATATCTGAGCATTGAGGCAATAGGAAAAAGAGCAGGATGTGATTGCACAAGAACAATTTTTAATTTATTATACTTCAACACAAACAATCAAACAGTTGAAACAGATGTGAGTAAACACTTCAGATGCCAAGGGAAAAAAATGTAGTCTAAATAATCACTTTAAATGATCTAGATTTGACTTTCGAGTTCATGAGCATGGAGCCTGAATTCAAAGAATAAGGGGAGGAGCTCAAGAATCAAGTTAAACATTGGCACGTAGGTAAGAGGAAGAGAAAAGCACAGGAAGGAATACGCATGGTAAAGATAAAGAATAGATATAATATGGAACAGGAAGAGGTTAGTGGAAACAAAAAAGGTGGAGAGAGATGAGAAGGGACCAGGAAGGAGAAATACAGGATGGAAGGTGGTGGAAGATACTCAGAGGAGAGCTGAGTATGGGGGAAGGGAAAAGCAAAGGCAGGAAGTGACCGCAGACACTACCGGGCTGCTTTAGTGCTGACCTAAAAGGCCAGCAGACACACATGACCTAAAGCCACACACACACACACACATACACACACACACATACACACACACACACACACACACACACACACACTTATAACAACCACAGACTTACACAGCTGGACACTTAAATGTCAGTCATGTTTTCTATTAGCAAAAATTGAACAATCGTCTCAATGATTAGGGTGTGCCCAGTGATTTGTAAATGGGCACGAATCAATAGTGAATGAACAGATTAGTGCAGATGTGATGGTTTAGAAAGAAGTGCTCACATTGGTTATCACAGCTATTCCAATACTGAAATATTAAACAAGGCTTAACAACAATTTTAATGACTGAACTAAACCGATGAACATGACATTTCAGGTTAATACAGAGAGGCTCTGTACTGAACAGCTGTTCCACTCACAAACCAGACGTGACAGACTTGAAAATTATATATCTGCTAGCACTGCCATAGAAATCAGGTTTTCAATTTATATTTATTGTGAGTTTTTGAAACTGTTTCAACACTTTCCCACACTATTTGCCGGTGCCACTGTCTCGCTTGACCATCTCCAACAGCATTTGATACACACACACACACACATTCACACACACTCAGTGTTATCATCTTCTTGTCACATGCTGCACCTGGACCGTTTTAATAGCATACGTTTTGCTTATGGATGCACCTGTATATAATTTTTTTGTAGAGTCATATCAGCCTGATGGAAAATAAAGCAACATTTACCAACATCAGCGGATGTCACTTTGCTGTTGTGTCATTCCAGTTTTGTGCATGCCAAATATTCCAAGACAGCGTGATGACAGCGTTTCCCACAGACAGATATTACTTGGCTGAATATCTGGTGACTCATTGCATTTTTTTTTTTCCATCCAAAGAAAAAAACATTATCCCCAATAGATATGCTAGTGGATAACTGCCTCGCTCTTATTTTGAAAATGCTGCCAGCCGGCAAACCCGAGTCATTCCTATTTCAAGTTGCCCTCGCCAGCCAGGTTGCTGTTGTGGCAGTCCTCTGTATCTTTCTGCTGCTTTTTCAGTGACTGTCTAAGACTGCAGTCAAACACAGTCCAACTCCACCACCTTGTTAAGCTTTACAGATTCCCTACAAGCTGAAGGGCCACTCAGCTGCTCGCCGAAGCTGCCAAAAACGACCAGATGCAGTCAGACTGGAGCGTATGTTCAAGAGTAGGACAAGACGTTCACTGAAAAGGGAACTGATTGTATTCCTCTGTTACCCATTTGTCACAAAGTACTTAAAAATAGATTTTTAGAGTGTGTGTAAGAAATAATTTGAGGTAAATGAACACTGAAAAGCAGGGGACACCAGAAACGCAGTGTTAAAAAGAGTCCTGTTTTAGGCTCGTTACTGTATTGTTGTTGATGTTACCCGGACAGAGTTTTAACTCATTTGAAAGCCTGACTCTTAGCAGTTTTATTTGATGTTATCCATCATCCACCTGGCCCGTATTTAGAGTTTCTCTCTTCTCAAACTTGTTATCTATTTAGTGCTCAGTTCAGATAAATTATAGTGGGTGATTTATCATCCATGTAGATGCTGAAAATGGAAGCATCAACAATGCATTTAATTGATTATCAGACTCAATTGGCTTCTCTCAAAATGTAAATGAGCCCACCCACCACTGAATTCACACTCCGGATCTTGTTCTGACATATAGCGTAGAAACTGAACATTTAGCAGTATTCCCTGATAACTCTCTTATGATTTCTTAATTTCAATTTACAATAATGATTACACAGAAGTGGGGAATAAATTTCATTACAGCAGATGCCTTTCTGAAAGTGCTGTAACTATGCTCAAGGATATAGTTCCTCCACTGTTATCTTCAATGCCATGTGCCACCCCAATGCAGAGCAGCTACATAAACTCTGCTCCCACAGAGGTTGATTATCTCATTAACAGTGTTACATCCTCACTGCGTATGACTTTGCTTACTGTGGCCCATGGAAAAAGTTTGCCGCTCTATAAAAAAAAAAAAAAAAGCCCTCCATAAAGCTTGGACATCTTACTATTCATCACTAATTGAAGAAAATAAGAACAATCACATGTTTCTTTTCAGCACTGACAAAGAGTCAGAGCTCTGTTGACCAAAGCATTCCTTCACATTAACTAATAAATGACTTCATGAATGTCTTCCCGAAGAAAAATTTTAACTGTTAGAGGAAAAAATTACTCAAAACACCTCTATGACATATCTTTATGTACAGCTACTTTCAGTACAACAGATATTTATTTAGACTCTCCAATTGATCTTTGAGTTAACTTCAATAGTTACTTCATCCAAACCATCAATGTGTCTATTAGACCCCATTCCTACAAGACTGCTCAAAGAAGTCCTACCATTAATTGATGCTTCAATCTTAAATGTGATCAATCTCTCTCTATTAATGGGCTACGTACCACAGGCCTTCAAAGTGGCAGTAATTAAACCACTTATTACTTATATGTATTAATTAAAAAGCCATCACGTGACCCAGCTGTCTTAGCTAATTATAGGCCAATCTCCAACCATCCTTTTATCTCAAAAATTCTTGTTAGAGTAGTTGTAAAACAGCTAACTGATCATCCCCAGAGGAACGGTTTATTTGAAGAGTTTGTCAGGATTCAGAATTCATCACAGTACAGAAACAGCATTAACAAAGGTTACAAATGATCTTCTTATGGCCCTGACAGTGGACTCATCTCTGTGCTTGTCCTGCTAGACCTCAGTGCAGTGTTCAATACTTTTGACCATAATATATATTTTTTACAGACATTAGAACATGAGTTTGAATCAGACTTTTTTTTTTTTTTTTTTTTTTTTTTTTATAAATGGGGAGCTATCTTCACAAACTAAAGCTACTTATGGAGTTCCACGGGGTTCTGTGCTAGGAACAATTCTTTTAACATTATACAAGGTTCCCTTAGGCAGTATTATTAGAAGGCATAGCATACATTTTCACTGCTATGCAGATGATACCCAGGCTTTATTTATCCATCAAGCCAGATGACGCACACCAATTAATTAAACTCCAGGAATATCATGGATGACCTCTAATTTCCTGCTTCTAAATTCAGATAAAACTGAGGTTATTGTACTCGGCCACACAAATCTTAGAAACATGGGGTCTAACCAGACACTGTATGGCATTGCCTTGGTCTCCAGTAACACTGTGAGGCACCATGGAGTAATTTTTTACCAGGATTTGTCCTTCAGTGCACATATTAAAGAAATATGTAGGACTGCTTTCCTGCATTTGCTCAATATCTCTAAAATTAGAAACATCCTGTCTCAGAGAGATTCTCAAGGTACTGTATTAAAGACAGAAAACCCAGAATCCAGACAGCTTTAACAGCGAACAGTGTCCCCCTTATAAATTACAGTTTTTCACATTTACCACTGCATACTGCTCAGCTTTTCAGTTCAAACTGCTTCTCGCATTTATTGGACCGTCTTAACAGCAAAACTATGGCCAACTTTCCCTTGAGTGATAATTGCTAAACACTGCTCTGACAAACTTGCCCCAACCTTTATATTTTGCCAAAAAAGGAGCTGCACAGGCAGCTGTGCAAAGCACTGCGAGCTGATTGCCAAGGCGCATGTTCATGCAAATTTATGTCCTTGTGAATTTCTCTAATTTCTTCTACTTTGCTGACCCATAAAGAAAAAAAAAATCCCCTTTGCTTTGGCCTCCCTGACAAAATTCAAAACTTCAATTATTAATTCCACACTGAAATATGCCTAAATGGAAAAAATTTAAGTGTTATAAAAGCATAAATGATACACACAAAGAGCAGAAAAACAGTGAAACAAACAGTCACTTTATGCAACAGAGGGGTCTGTAGCCTATTAAATTAACCAAGGGAATGCTTCTAATGCAATACAATGATAACATTCCTGCAGTGTTTGGATTTCCCCGAGTGATCCCTCACCAGAGGAGAGGAGGGGACTGAAAAAGGAAGACAGGAGGATGGGGGAGTGCACTGTTCTTGGCAACATCTGGCTGTTTTTGTCCTTTCCTCCATCCCTCCTTTCCGTCTCATTCTTTTCTTCATCGTGTCCTTCCTCCCTGGCCTGATGTTTATAACTTCACTACTGCTGTTAACAGTGTCTTCAAAATTTGTTTATCAGTAAGGAACAGGCATAGAACTATCCAGAGCAGGTAACTTAATTATTCCACAGACAGAGTAATTACGAGTGAAACTTTGGCTACATAACAACTGAGGTCATATTTACAAGCATGCGGCTGCTGATTGGTGACTCAGTGTGACAAACAGTTCAGACACGTATAGCACTGACTGGCGGCCAGTGAGTCCAAGGAAAACATGATGTTTAGAAAAACTCTTCCAACTTCATCTCAAGCACTAACCACTAACTACACCAGACTGAGCAGCAGCACTTGGCCCTTTGTGCTGATGAAGAGGCAACCGAGTCCTAATGGGAGCATCCTCACAGGCAGCAGGCCAGTACAAACTGGTCCCTTCATCAGGCGAACTCCACGGCGTCACGCATCTGCGCCATTCCTCTGCCTGCTGCTGACAATGGGAGGATGAAATCAAAACATCCTGCACTCAAGTTCTCCTGATTGCTTCTGACTCTCTGGTATTTTTACTCTGCTTTCCTGTGTCTGCTCCATCTGTCTGCTACCACCATCATCTTTCCACTCTGTGCTCAACTTTCTTAAAACATGTTAAAAATTTTGACAATACAAGACAATGAGACTTCCTATCTTATGTAATTTTTCCTTAGCAGTCTAAAGGTAGCAGTGTATACAAAATTACATGTCCAGTGCTCGAGGTATCTGAATTCAACAGCCTTTAATTTCTTTTTATCTGATGAGGCCAGACGGAGGCTCTCACAGCTGTTTGGGTAAAAGGACAGGAAAATTAAGAGGCAGTATTCTTACAGCCCCTTCCAGGATGGTCCTGCATCAGCCTAATTCATATCTGAAATTAGCAAAAGAACAACAAAGACAAACAGAGGAAAGAAACTACATTTTTTCATGTAACCAATAATGTGTAAAAGAGCTTCACTCTGAAACTTCTAAAGCTAGTTTCAGCTGCTCCTATATTCACTAAGGGGTTTCCGCAGCGGGCAGCGCCACAGGTTTGATTTGGCAGGGAGTCGTGCCTCCTTCCAGAATTGAACTGCAGACCTTTCGCTTGTTAGGCGAATGTGTAAACTATGGCACCACTTCTTTTTTCCACTCTTCCACAGTTTCATATTTCAGGAAGAAAAAAAAAGGCTGGTGGCATGTCCAGCTGTTGCAGCATTTCCCTGCAGTGAGGCCTTGTTAATGAAGGGGTTTCTGTCCACTGAAATGCTAGGGCCTTTAAACTGAAACAGTTACATGAAATGTGTTGATTCAGATAAAAGGTATGTTAAACGCTGCAGCCTTAACTGGAAATACCAGTCAGTTGAACCACTCAGTCATATTTTATCAATGCACCATGACAGTTATCTTTTGGGTCACCCCTCTTTTCCCTCTCCCTGCTGGCGGGAAGCTGTAAACAAACATGGTGGGAAGTAAGAACCAGCGTGATTCTGCAGTATTTTGAAGCAATGAGTAACACATTGTGGACGGGGTCGTGGAGATTAATCTGAAAGGACAGAAGGCAGCTGCTGCTAGTACTGCTAACATTAGTCAGACTTACCAAACTAATCTCACATAGTGTGTTTGCAATGTTTTATAAAGTTGCATATAGCAGCATTTCAAATAAACACTGAAAGACTTGACCATAGTAGCGTGCTTTAAGGTGACACGCGATCGGGCGTTCTGTGACAGTTTTCTGCTTGAGCCAATCAGCGGCAGCCTATCAGCCTCAGCCTAGGCAGACCCCTGACCCACGGCCTTCACCTCACGCTAGGCTATAGGCAAAATTTACACTCCTCACCTAAAGCTGAGGAGCATGAATTTTCACACAGCTGCAAAATATATACATCCAGGACTGCTTATTGAGTGAGATTTTTAAGGAAATTAGTCACCAAGAACATCCCTACCCTGTAAGAAAGACGCTGTGCTTGTTTAAAGACTAATTATTGTATTTCAAACTGTCTTTCTGATCTCTGTCAAGACACGAATTACAGTTACAGGAGGAAATACGCCTTTTACTTCAAGTCGACTTCTGTTTCCTTCTCCGGTCGACGTAAACAAAGGTCCTGCTCAGAGTTTGATGAAATGAGGTATATTTTTATGAGCTGATTAAATAGTAGAGCCACGGGACAATCACGATGTCTCCCGAGCTAATTCGATTTCTGCGCCATGCAAAACTCCTAAAAACAAATGGTTTAGTGAAAGGACACTGGAAAGTCAGCACAAGGTAGCTCCATTCATGGGTCACGCTACATCACATGACCCACATATGCGCATACCAGCACTCCTCGCAGCAGCTCGAGTGAGCGTGTGTGGATTTTGTGCTGGTACTGCTACATGCTGCCAGGTGTGCCCCGTTCTATCTTGATTGACTTTTCGGATTCCTCTCTGTCTCGCTCCATCTATCAGAGCGCTTTCAAAGGAATTCACCAGCTTGTTTATGCAGATGTTGGATAACAATGCCAGATATGAAATGCTTGGAACTGTGCAGCAGGGTTTGAGATGATCAAATCAAGGCTTTCTTTAAAACAAATAAATAAATAAAAATCTATTTAAGCAGCATCAACTGTCAGCTTGCATTTATATGCAAGTTATATTATGCAACACGGTACCTGTCCCTCCAACATTCCTCAGCTTTGACATCATTACCTGAAACCCAGTGACAAACGTCCCTACAGGCACGCACAGAAGGAGAAAACTAAACAAATAAAAAATAAATAAAAATAAACCCTCAGCGGATGGATCGTCTGGAATTCGACTTCATTTTCTGTTTACGGGTTCTGTGGCGAAGAAGCTTTAATAGTTCTGTTCATGCTGCAAGTAGAGTCATGCTCATGTGGCAGACCAGTACTACGCACAGCCGCTGGAATGCAGCAGAAAGAATTCGAGGATGAAACGCAACAACACACTTGGCTTTCATAAGACAGGTATTAAAGTATAAGGGCACAAGAGAGCAGCCATTTGCTGGTAGAGCTTGTCCATTAATCACATTGTACAAGCTCCGCCTCAGGGAAGAAGTTTCACATTCTGTCAAAACACAATGATTACGCCATCTGCTTCTTGGACAAAAAAAAAAAAAAAGATAAAGAAAATATGACTGCAGGTTTGTGGTAATGGACTGTTGAGTGTAAAAAAAACAAAACAAAAAAGAAAGAAAAAGCACAAGGTGTATTACCTCTCCAAAGGCTCCTCGTCCAATCACCTTAAGTATCTCAAAGTCTTCCTTGTGCAGGCGCATCTGTTTCACTTTGGATGTGAAGGGTTTGGCTGTAGAGAGAAACAAGACAGAGGTCGAGTTAATTTAAAATAAAAAGGAGAGGGGAAGGCACGCTCACATGCTTTCCCTAATCAACACTGGACGAACACATTTTTCCCCGTTAGGTTAAAGTTCTTTAAATAAAAAAAAATAAAAATAAAAAAAAAATCACTGATAATCTTTGATGCTCAATGAAGCTGGAAGGTCTAAATATTCCCGTCTTTGCCTGAAATGACCCCTGCGTGTGGAAACACATTTGTGCTAGTTATCTCATAACCCACAAGAAACACAACCACTGCATTCCCATGTACGAGGCCTCGCGCTATTCTAAATGGACTTTATTAAAGTGTTTGCATCCGGTGTCATTTACTATAAAGAGCACCAGGTGGTCACAGAGAGGCTGAATGATAAAGTTGGCTATTGTTAGGCCTGCAGCAGCTACGGTTCCTGGTGGGGGAAAAAAGGAGAAGGGAGGGATCGTAAGGGCTGCCGACGTTCCCTCACAAAGCTAGACAGATTCCATCTGAGGCTCACAAAGTCAGCATTTCCCTCATTTGTGGAACGCTATTCAACCACTTCCTGGTTTACATGATCCCAGCATGCCAAGGATAACCTGGATTGGCTGCAAGTTCACCAAGGTCAGGATATTAGTTACAATGATACAGTGACTCTGATAAAGTTCAGAGATATCAAAACTGTAATCAGAATAAGCTGCCTGCCTGTTTCAACCATGCTTAAGTGGTTTTAAAAACTTCAGTAGCCACATTTAGCGTGACAATAGGCAGCCACACACAAACAAACACACACACACCAGTGTTTGATGCTTACACACAGAAGCTCTTTTGGTGGATAAAAGACAAAATCTCCATCCACTGTAAAACGGGCTTGTGTCGAACAGAGAAAGAGTGACAGTGGCTAAACATCAAGCTACATTTGTCTGCTTGCTCTAACTTTACAGAAGTCCCAGTGTTGGTGGTGGTTGGTGGTGGTGGGGGCATTCTCCCACTGAGAAACCGGGAAATGCCTGCCGATATAAAACAAACAGGTCGCTCATAGCTCAACAATCTCTCGCTCTCAGTTTTCTTCGCACTCCCTCTTGACTCCACCGACAGCTGGCCTGCTGTGACCGCAGGGCAGAGAGAAAGCGAGGGCCAGAGCACTGTGCCGAAGTCTTGGCACACATTTCCAGACCTAAAACACATAAGCAACTCAGCCGTGACACTGCATGAGGCTGGGAAATCCATGACATGAGGAGGGGAAAAGATTGCTTAGTCATATCATTAATTTTCCTGCAGGGCAAGCAGACCAGAAACACAGAAGCGGTTGATCAACCATGATATATTTGGGGTCGGGATCCAGCTTTCGGAAGGTGGCCAGGGAAACACGACAAGCCTGCAGAAACGATGACAAACAAGGCTGTGACACAACTGAATGGTTCTTTCTCACAAAGCGTTCTTGTGCCTCATTGCTTCTCTTTTTTTCATGCGTTATCTGACCTCCTGACAGTGCCGGCTCCAACACAAATAACACAGCAAGAACTCAAAGTGATACACGGCATGCTGGAACCAACATATCACATTCAAGTAACAGCAAAGTCTACAGGAGAGGGTATCCCACGTTTGTGTAGCTACAAATGTACCCACGCCTTCAGACAAGGCAAAGAGAACAGCTATAAAGACACTCACACGTGTGTACATACCACTCATATTATAATATTAAAAAGATTAACATTTATAAATATAATCTAAACTGAAACAAGCAACTGCACTCTGCAAACTAACTGGAACTAAACCGAATTCAACAGAAAAACTCAGAGTGAAATAGAAAGAAAAATTAATTAGTGAATACAAAACTATAGCTTTGCTGATAAAGACAGCAAATCACCCATCATCAATCATCGCTACTCCTCCTACACACACAGTGGAGCAGGCTGGAGAAAAACTGGTAACGGGGAATAACTTGTAGCAAAAATATGAAGAAGTCTTGTCCAAATGACTTCAGTGCACACCACCAAGCTGGAGGCAGATCAGATGAACAGTGATTGAAATGGGCGAAGAACAGAGAGGCCGACAGATTTCACAACGTATTAGTAAGATATGATCTCCAGGTATGTGACAAAGTTGAAAACCTGACCCTCTATAGATCCTCTTCAACCGTCAATTTGTGACATAATAATCAGTGAATGTTTATCCTGTTTTTTTTTTAATGGGAGGCATATTTTGGGATTACGGCCACACGCAGTCGCCACCATTTAGCTCTGAGCTGATGGTGATCTGGCTTCCTACAGCAAATTCATTGGTTTTCAACTGCCAGAACACCATTTTATCCGGCATCTCTAACCTGATGTGGCATGTTCGTCAGGGTAAAGATAATATCTCGCAATGAAATCCCGCTGGATTCATTTTAATTCCTGTATCAAAGGTAAACAATCATGCCTGAGCAGCAAATAATTAGACAAGAGATTAAATCCATTTGATATTTGTGTTTATTTAAAAAACTGGTATAAACACGGTGCAAGGATTCTGTCCAGATTTGCTTTTACACTGTAAAGAAACTTCACATTCAACAGAGTTTTTCATGCACAAACCATAACTCGATTCTTACATAAATGTCAGATATTTTTGACGGTTGAATCTAACTCAATATTTTCCTGATGTCGACATGCCTGGCAAAAACTGTCCGAGACCGCACAGCTCCGCTGAAAATCGCCTCCACAACATGCATGAATTGAGTCCCTGGATCCAGAATAGTTTGTGAGTTATTCTTGAGGATATCAGGAGGATTTTTTTTCTTTTTCCTTAAATCAACATGATAGGCATTTGTGAAGACGTGACAGTAAACGTCCCATTTCCCAGTGGTGATCTGACAACCTTCCAAAAACTCCTACATCCAAATACAGATCCTGACCAGCTCCAATTTCTCTATCAAAGTTTTCACCTAAATCTGTTCATGGCTTCTTGAGCAATCGTGCTAACAAAGACAGACCAACCAAACCAATCCCATAATCTCTAAGACTAATCACGATATATGTATATTGAAATTCTTCAATTAATTCTCCACAGAATCCAGTTATCCTAAAAGCAGGGCCTCATTAATACAGCAATGTGGACACAAACTATGGGCCCCCTCCCTATCAACACAGAGGGTGCTGTGTAATGCAAACTGATGGAATTTTTACAGACACCACCTTGGACACTGCTTGCGCCTTACATTACTTTGTCATGCTGATTATAAAGTGGTTATACTAACTCAAAGTTCAGTGCTTTCAAAGAGACGACTAGGCCGTCTCTCTCGGCCCGTCTGTCACCCACAGCGTTTCCTACAGTTGACCTGACAGGTTAGACTTGGTGACTGTTGACTTTGAATAACAGCAAAAGGCTAAAATAAATTCTAGCCGCACTCGACAAGTAAAAGCTAGCATGGTGGCGGGCTGTAGAGTGGGGGAGAAAGTCACGCCAGCTGAGAGGGAGAA
Source organism: Cichlasoma orientale (assembly GCA_034780415.1). Classification (NCBI taxonomy): domain Eukaryota; kingdom Metazoa; phylum Chordata; class Actinopteri; order Cichliformes; family Cichlidae; genus Cichlasoma; species Cichlasoma orientale. The sequence continues at coordinate 426,745 of JAVDPK010000871.1, read as the reverse complement.
AATAGTGATTAGTAGCTGCACGCTGACTCAGGAGCTCCTCTAAAGCAGCCACATGAGATACGTCTTTCATCTCTGAGCCAGGAGCCCACAGGCACCGTCCACAACAAAGCACACATGCAAACACAGACACAAATATGTGCACACACACAGAGGTAGGTCTAACTCCTTACATCTACATCTGACACATAATTGCTGACTTTGTCTTACTTTGGCCTTGGCAGAAATTTTACAACCAAAGAGATTACAGAAATTGCTTTACTGGACAAGAATTAAAAAAAAAAAAAAAAAAAAAACATTGGCCACCTCTTAAACAACGGGTGGTTTATTGAAGAATGTGCCAGATATTAAACCTTTTATTCTGGCCTGTTATTTGTGAATAGGATCTGGTTCTTCATAAGTTTGAGATTTTTATTTTTTTTGGTGTGTGTGTGTGTGTGTGTGTGTGTGTGTGTGTGGGTGGGTGTGTGTGTGTGTGGGTGTGTGTGGGTGTGTGTGTGTGTGTGTGTGTGTGTGTGTGTGGGTGTGTGGGTGTGTGTGTTCATCCTGACGTTTTATTTTTTTTCCTGTAGCTCTGAATCTGCAGATTCATAAAAGACATGCCACATCCCCTTTTAGCAGAGAGGAAAACATACCATAAAGTTTGATCATACATCTTAACTCACTAGCAAAACATACACATTGAAACATAGCAACCGCTGCTATGACAAGGTGTGGTAGGAATCCATTGCAACACCACAAAGGTGACTATCCAAGCCTCCAAGCCTTAGCATGACTGGAGCTCTTTGTTTTCACTGTTTTGCAATGTGTAGGGCAAGTGAGCCAAGATCAGGTAAAAAGAAAAAAAAAAAAAAAACAACATGTCAGGAAGACACTGAGGTGCAGACAAACCAATGACTACATACGCTGGAAGATAAATATACATATGCATGCTGTACAGTGCAAGCACGCACGCTGACAGACAGAGTTTAGCAGGAGGCCTGAGGATGCAGTGAAACTGGAAAAACACGAGTGACGCCATCTAATCCACATAGCCAGACTGGTTTAGCCCAAAACACTGTGTGCTTATCAGTCCTATCTTGCTCCATAACCTCAAGATAAGTTTCAGTATTTAAAGGCAAGTGTGTTCACTTAGCAGCTGCCCCCCCCCCCCAAAAAAAAAAAATAAATAAAAAATATGATGTGCTCTGCAGACACAACAGGCCAGAGCATGGGTCTCCTCCATGCCATATCTTGAGGGTGTGTTCAAGAGAGATTTGTGAGTGTAACTGTGACTCAAAGCTGGGTGTACCTAGAGTTTTGTAATGAAATGACCTCATCTATGAGTACCATAATGCAAATATTTCCACCAAAGTTAATTTGGTTACATAATCTTGTACTATTTTCAACAGCAAAGAAACCATTTTTTACATATTGCACTGCATGACCAGAACGCTTACAGTTACAGGAGTGCTATGAGCGTGCTACATGCTCAGAGTTCTTTAAAGGGGCACACTCACCCCTACAAGTCAATATTTCAGGAAAAAAAACAAATGTAACACCTGATGTATCCGATTCTAATGCTTTCCAAAAAAAAAAAAAAAAAAAAGATTAATCAAAATAAATCACAGTGCATTCTTAAAACATTCTCACATATTAGTGTGAATATTGGGTTTTTGTTAAGAACAAACAGGTCTGTGTGGTTTACAGTTTATACATCTCAAACTGTCTATATATTTCTGGTTTATTTTTTGCATTTCAAACAGTGACTCAGTGAGGGAGCTGCAGGGTGCAACACACAAAGAGTGATGATCCAGGTGGACACAAACATGGAGACAAAGAAGCCAACAGGGCAATCCACACCCACAGTTTTTCCAAGTATACAGGGAGTTTTAGACGCCTGTCGGGCCACCAATTTGCAACAGCGGGAAGGAAAAACTCCCTTTATACAGGAAGAAGCCTTCAGTCAAACCAGGCTCAGGGTGGGGCAGCCATCTACTGTGAACTGTTGGGGGGGTGAGGTTAAAGAGAAAAGAAGAAGAGCATAGGGAGACGGGACAAAACACAGAGTAAGAGAGGGAGAAGACAAAACCGTAATGACACCCTGCAGCGGTATCTAAACGTGGGGAGTGAAAGGAGATGAGTGAAGAAGAAGTGCTCAGTACGTCACACGAAGTCTCACAGCAGCCTGAGCCTACACCAGCATAACTATGTGATGGCTCAGGATCACCTCATCCGACCCCAACTATAAGCTTTATCAAATCTGTCTCCCAAATCCAAAGTGGAAGCTGGTTCCACAGGAGAGGGGCCTGATAGCTGAAGGCTCTGCCTTCTTCTACTTTTAGAAACTCTAGAAACCACAAGTAAGCCTGCAGTCGGAGGTCAATATGGTACCACGACGTCTTTAAGATATGATGGGGCCGAATTATTCAAAGGTTTGTGAGGAGAAAGCTTTTTAAATTCAGTTCTGGAAGGACAAATTCACAAGATAAAAACTAAAAGAGCACAGAAGCTAACTGTAGGATAAATACATGAATAAAGGCTGAACAGAGAAGAAGTGGGGGGGCGGGGGGGGGGGCGTCAAGTTCAGCTTATGGGAGTAAGTGAGGCTGGCAGGACTGAGGAGGGGGACAAACAAAAGGGGGGGGGGTAGCAGGGAGACACT
>JAVDPK010000871.1:376644-414781 GCA_034780415.1 Cichlasoma orientale | reverse complement strand
TGGTGTGACCACCTTTATTCTTCAGCACAGTCTGAACTCTCTGAGGCAGCTTTCTTCTCATTTCTTTAAGTAGTCTTAGGAACAGTTCTCCCGGCTTCTTGAAGGACATCTTTGGATGTTTCTGCCTTTTGTTGTTCTCTGTCAAGATGATCCCACGCTGCTTCAGTAATGTTGAGCTCTGGGGAGGCCGATCCACGACTGACAGTGTTCCAGTGTGTGTTTTTCTATCCAGGTATGATTTTACTGCATTAGCAGTCTGTTTGGGATCATTGTCATGCTGAAAAATGAAGCTGATGCCAATCAGATGTTTTCCAGAGGTGGATCAAAAGCTGATGGTACTTTTCTGCATTCATAATTCCATCATTTTTGACACCACTGGCTGAAGCGCAGCATAAGATCCAGATGCATCTCTCAGCTCCTGTGTCAGGTCTTTTTCCTATTCCTTAAGGACATGACTTTCAGATACTGTTCATCTGCTGCAGATAAGTTTTTGAGGCCTGTAACTTTCTTCCTTTGTCCTCCACTTGTCCAGTTTCTTCAAGGGCACACTGCACCGCATGCTGAGATATGCCAAGTTTTCAGCTTTGGGAATCACTTTGTTTTTGCAAAAATATCTTCGGCATTTTTCATAGATTCAGCGAAAGAAATGGGAACAAATGATGTTTTTGTGACAGTCTGCTGGTAACAAAGTGTCTGAAGATACAATTTAAAATTGGTTCTTTGCTAAGTTGCCTGCTATGTGCAGACACAACACTGGTTCATCTCTTGAGATTGAGGCAATTTTATGTTTGAATAATTCATAGGTGAATGTTAAGTGGCTTAACAAAACATTCTTCTGAAAGGGCTCAGGTACCACGACTGACACGCAGACTTTTACACAGTACTGTACATAAAACACGCAATCAAGGATGCAGTTTGTAGAAGGGGAACGAGCCCAAACCTGAAACCAAAGTTAATCACTAATAGTTTAAAACTAAATTAGTTTGACATTCAAATTTATTTAAAAGAAAAAAAATTACTCAACAATAAAGCACGAAATCATTTTACAGAAACGGCAACAAATCACAAGATCACTGCATACCAGCTTCTTTAACTTTAATAGAGACAAATTAACAAAAAAAAAAAAAATACAATCCCAATTTTTCAAACACAAATATTAAAAACCGTCAGATAGAAAAGACAACAAATCTGAAAAAGCCTCAAAGCTTTCGCGCTGTTGATTTAATAAAAGACCTGATATACAACCTGCAACACAAAGCGATAAAAATATAGTGTCTGTCGTATTATAGATTATACTGTAAACCCAAAGCTTGCATTCTGCTAGATTTTATGTATCAACTAGAATTAAAAAAAAGGAAGTCACAAACTCTCCAGACATTTAAATAGTTCATCACACAGCAGTACGCAGCAAACGAATACTTTATCACATTTATTAATTCATGAACATTCGTGCATGGCTGAATTAGTGGTGCATTTAGTATTTACATGTTTATTAAATATCAACATGGGCAAGTAAGGGGGAAAAAAAGGACAAATTGTTGGATTGATCTGACCTCGTGTAACTTTTAAAATGTCAGTCTAGTGTCAAAACATCAGCTGGGTGCCAGAATAACGTGGAGGAACGCCGATATGAGGAGCTGCCGTTACTGCCGGGCCACACAGTCACCAACACAAGAGCCAGAACAATTTCAAATAAAGCCACCACGCCTTCAGATTGAAGAGGAAGGGAAAAAAAAAGTTTGCGTTTGAAAGGTCATCATGAGCTGTTGGTTATGATGCTGTGTAGCCCTTTCTAGGTTTGCTGGTGAAAATGAGCAATCCGGCCTGTTTTTAACTTTAAAACCACTCCTGTGCTGAGCTAGCGCCGTCAAAAGCGAAAAAGCGGGGTTTACAGAAATCAGCAATACAAGCAGGAAATAAAATGTTACTGCGGTGCGGTTTACAACTAGACTGCTCAGTGCGTGCCGTTTCTCAGAAGTCTGCTGCACTAAAAGGAACCGCAGATCGAGACAATCCAGAAAAACGATCTCCTGAGAATCAAGCGTAGTCAGTGCCCTAATTTTTTTATATAAATTAATAAGACAATGCATTACTAAAAATGGCTTTCTTCTGTGCTTAAAAATGGCTTGGCCAAAACACATCTTCAAATTAAAGTACTGAACAGCTGAAGGACTGGAAATGACATATCAAAGACAAGACACTTGAGGTTATTTGTTAACTAATGAGGTGCTGAGCGGGGCCGACGTCCTTATTGTTTTCACGTAGCAAACCGAGGCTACGGCCCGTTCAAAGGTCATTTACACACCTTTGAACTAAATCAAAAGTCACAAGCCGAGAAGAATGTAAAAAAAGCCAACGAGTGGTTTATTGTAGCTCTGTGGAGTTTGTTACAGGATTGATATAGTGGGAACAAAAGACAACCAAAAAAAAAAGAAAAAAGAAGAAACTGGCTGTAATGTCACTGCTGCGTCAGTCTAGCTGTTTGACAGTGAACTCTAAAGACATGTACAGTCTAACAATATCACCAGCTATCATGCTTCCTGCAATGAAGCCAAGGTTCCATTCAAATAATTACCGTTTCTTAAACTTTTATGCAAACTACGCATTAAAAAAAATATTTACAATTTGTAATTAAAAAAAAAAGAAAAAAAATCAAATCACAGCACAGATAAAATGCACAACCCTGAAAAAACAAACCAAACAAAACAAAAACAACAAAAAAACCCTCTCTCCAAACCCGCCTGACTAACTCATCGTTTCTGGTTCCTGATATTACAAACACATTTTTTAAAAGCATTTAAAAAGGTGGAGGAAAAGGATAAAATATACAACAAAAAGAAGAAAAACTGCTGACTGGATGAGGAGGAACCCACACTGTACATTTGTATGATGATATATAAAGCTTCAGTCACACTCGTGGTGCCTGGCCGCCTCTCTGATGGAATGTCGTCTCTCCGTTTAAGCTTTAGTCTCGGTTGTCAGTCATGAGTTTTAAGATGATTAAAAGTGGGTTCTAAAGGAAAGAGAAATCAAACGTTGGAGTGGATGGATGTTCCGTGGCTAGCGGTGGATCTCAGTGTCAGCCACCAGTCCATTAGAACAAATGTCTTAGTAATATCCAGGCTGGTACTGCTGGCTCCAAGGCTTCTGGTTCCAGAACTGCACAGAACACAATTTCATATTAACACCTTCATCGATCCAGCTATGCTTTAATAACCTTTGGACACTTTCAGTTACAGTAACATTTGCGTTAAGCACAAAAATATTTTATTATTTCTACAATGTATGAGTAACGACAGAATGCTAGATTGAGAAATACTGACCCCTTGCTGCCAGCTCTGGTTGAAGGCCTGGGCTTTATCCATGCCATTCCTGTTGCCACCATAGTTGCTGTTCTTGTTGCCAAAGTTGCCACGGCCACCTCCTCTCTGCTGAAACTGTAGAGTGAAAGAGGCAGGAAGAAAATAACCCATGAAGCACCCCTCTCAGTTCATTATGTATCAACAGATTTTCAGACATTAAATTCTGAGCTTTTGTGGAGCACTGATAGCAGGCAATGCTCTACTGGATGACTAGGAATCGTCATGACACCCACCTGGTGGGGATGTCCCCTGTTTCCACCACGACCCATGCTGCCTCCGCCTCCTCCTCTGTTCATATTCCCTCTGTTCACTGGACCACCTCTGTTCATGTGTCCTCCTCTGGGTCCCATGTTGCCCCTCATTGGGCCACCCCTGGGGGATCCACCCAGACTAGGAATGGGGCCACCACCCCGGCTAAAGTTTCCACGGTTGGGGAATCCTCCTCTGAAGGCTGGGGGAGGCAGAAAGCCACGAGGAGGACGGTTGAAGCCACCGCGAGGTCCAGGAGCTGCAGACAGACCAGGGAAAAGGTAAGTTAGCATCAAGAAGTCTTTGTAGCATTCTTTAACAGAACGGCATCATTTTGAGCATCAACCGTGCATTCCAACAGCTTCACAACACTCAAAGCTTTTTGTGGCTGCATTCATTTCCCAAGAATCAATCCCACCTCCTCTGAAGTTGCCTCTGTTCTGGAAGCCTCCACGTCCACCACTTCTCTGTCCAGGTCCACTGCTACGGCCAAACTGGTTCTTGCCTCCACGCCCACCACTGCGCTGTCCTCCGCCTCGTTTGGGAGTCGTGGTCCCCTGGTTGGGCTTTTTCTCAGCAGGCAGGGCCGTCTTGCTTTCCTCTTTGTACTGTTCCAGGAGCTTGGCAGCCTCCTCCTTCTGCAGCTCAGCATAGATGACCTCATTGAAGCTCTCGCCCTCCTCAGGCAGAGAGAAGAAGCCTGTAATGGAACGGAAATGAACCAGAACGTGATTGGGGATTCAAAGAGAGACAAATAGGAGCCAGGAATAGCATCTGCCCGAGCGTGTGATGGATTCTAATATTGTAAAGATGACATTAACGCTTTTTACCTTTCATTTTGAGTAAAGCATGTTCAGGCACTTCCTTGCCATCAGTCTCAACTTTCTTCTGGACTCTCTCCTTGTAGTCTTCATCAGACGGGCAGATGACTACAGCCTTACGTTGGAAGCCTGCGAACAAACACATCTTCCTCTTCTGGCCCGGGGCAGACAGGTTAGTCTGCAAAGAGAAGGAAGATCTCAGTGTACACTCAAATACAACCATTCATTACGTGTTGTGATCACATTCAGCATGAGCCACTTACATGATCCAGGATGTAGTTTCTCTTCTTGCGTGCAGCGATCTCAATGAATTTTCCCAAGAAAAGTGGTGCACGCTGGGAAATGGCAGTCAGCTTTGTAATGTCCTTTGACTGGCGTTTCAGGCTGCTGATCTGCATGACAGAATAAATAAATAAACATTTTGTCCAAAGCAGATACACAAACATGTTTCCAGGATGCTAAAGGCCTGGTCTGAGTACTGACCATCATCTTTTCTACAATCGTGTCACTGCCCAGAATGTAGTACTTCCCAGGGTTCTCCTGGACATGCTTATTCACCCATGTTGTCTTTCCCGAGCCCGGCAGACCAATCATGACAATGATCTAGAGAACAAAAGAAAACTGACACCACTGTATCCACAAACACTGACATTAACTTCAATACTGCAGCACTGTGGTCACAGTTTTGCATATGTGAATGATGAAAATTCCTATACTCACCTCACAGTCAGCCTTGGTCTGCGGCCCCTTGAGCGCACGGACTCGATCGCTGACAGGGATCTGCTGCAGGAAGGTGTAGTCTTGAGGCTGGGGGAAATACGGAGTCTCCAGCTGGCCAAAGTTGAACTCCACAGCACAGTTGCGGCAGATGACGTGGGGGAAAAGGGCCTGGCCGTTCAGAGAGTCCTTGCTGACTTGGAAAGCGACAGTTGGCTCACCTCCATTCTTCGAGAACGAAAGCACCACTTCATCGCCTTCAAAGTCCTACAAAAAGAAAGCAAAACTGAAGCCTTTTCTTTGCGTGATAAAAACTCCCTTTATGCCACGACACGTCTGAAACTGATATCATCATGTGATTTTTGCCTCTACTACAGGTAACACTAGGTAACAAATTTCCACTTTTCTCTTGTCTTTGGGTTTGAACCATGTTTTTCTAGTTCTGTACATGTAAACAAACTCAAATAAATATATAAAATTCTAAAATCCACAAAAGCAAAGTGTGACAGGAATAATGCACATTTTCTATTGTTTTACAATAAAATGTTAGAAAACAATAATCGCTTGTCAAAGACAAACATTGTGTACATAGTGTAATTATTCTTCCAGTTTATCTACACATAAGAAGAAACAAACACTAGTAGCAATCAGTCTTGTATCTTACAATAAGACAGCAGACGACATCGTTCTCCTCATAAGTCTCTCCAAAGTCCTCCGTCACAAAGTTGGCAGTCTTCTTGCCTTTTCCAGAGTAGGCGTAGGAATGCTCCTCCTCACCTAAACACATGACATAACATTTCTGAATTAAGACACAGAGACTGTAACTGGCATGTGAATCATTTGTGCTGGCACTAGGCCAAGCAGCTCTGCTCTGACGCCGCCAGAGCCGAGGCCATTTTGTATAAACATGTCATGACGTTTACTAGCCACTAGAGGGACCTCTGGAGACAGACTGTCCTTCAGAGGATCTGTGCAGCCTTATTTAGCTGACCTTCATGCAAATGCATACACCCAGTACAGTTAGGTTTCTGTTTTAATACAAGGTTCACCATCTTGTGGACTGAAATGAAGTAAATGTTTAACCCAACAGTATTCAGCATGTATGAGTCATAGCAAATAGCTGCACTCCTGAGGTGGTGGGAAGAAGCAATGCAAGTCCTTGTAAACGTACAGAGGTCACAACATGTATCATATTTTTACACCATGTGTCATGTGACCAGTTACAAATGATCCTGGCAATGCATGGTGCCAGGAGAAAATGGAAAGTTATTGCTGGCTGTAACACATTGTTCCACTGATACTAAGTCGGTGTGGTATTTACAAAGCTGTGGCAAGTGCTGCACTGACCAAGGAGCAGTGTGCCCGCTGCCAGGGACCATCCAACCTGCACGTCATGAATCTCCAGGTTCTTGCTGGAAATATGCTTTACTGGAATCTTCTCAGTAAGCTGTAAACACACAACAAGACACAAAAAAGTAACTATTAGTTTCCACTGGTCTTACTAAGAGTTGTATGACTTACTGTGAAAAAACAATAACTGTGCAAGCAGGGAATATGTATACTTAATAACATGAGCAATGTTACTGTACCTTCATCTCAAAGCAGGCTTTGCCTTTGTTCACACCGTATGTGGCCTTTCCTCCGGACCACAGATAAGCAAAGCTCTCCATTGTGAGAGATGAGGCGCTGTAACGGTCACGTGACACCTTAAAGTGCAGGTCAGAGTTGTCTAAAGAGGGGTGGGGGAAAATTAGTAAAAACTGAGACACCACTCTTGAACAGAGTGCATATATTTGTACATACTAAGGATGTATGGGACTAGTCATATAATCTTTAATCTCTGCTGCCTTCACTACTTGGTACCAGAAATACTCGTCAGGCAAACTGAATACTCGTTTTATTAATCCACAGAGCCAGTTAGCTGTTTGTTAACTGCACATTTAAAAACAAAAATAACTGCAATTTCTTTGCTTGCAGTTTTGACAGCTTCTCATCCTGTAACAGCACTGATGTGGAGGTTTTGTTTGAGTGGCGACACGCATCAGGTATACAGGAGAATACCGAGGCCAGTACTCTCGCCCTCAGTGCTGGTATTAATGGTGTGGAGCTGTGGTCATGTCACTGTTTGCATGCAACGCGACCAACATGGCGAGTATAATGGGCCCATTAGACAGGTTCCCCATGAACCAGTGCAGTTCTCCAATACCTTAGGAAATGAATGTTTGCAGGTTGTGCCAGAGTTAACTGGCATGTAACCACTCAACTAGAGTAATATGTAACCATTATCTGCACAGTGGTTTGTGCACAAAGTCACACAAATTGACACACAGTTTAGCTATACTTAAATGTGATATTGAAGATTAGCAAATAAAATGCAATACTTTGAAAAGACATATTTCCTTTTGTCCATTAGAATGTGCTCAATTCTGAAGTTATTTTCTGGGGATGTTTCTGATGAGTAGTTTACAGAAGGGATGAAAAAGCTAACTGACACAGCTAAGAATAAGAAGACACCCAATCTGGACTCTTAAAATTAGAAAACGTACAGTTATCCAGGCAGACTTTTGTATCATCAAAGTCTTCATCATCTTCCTCCAAGGGTGGAACAGGAGACTTGGATGAGGCACTGAAAACAGATACCAACAAGTCAATATAAGAGGGTTCACGCCACTTTAACTGAATGGAACATATAGATGCCTTGGGTACCACTTGCTGAAAAATATTTTGGGGGAGACAGAAGAGGAGAAACAGACAGAGGGGGGAAAACAAGTGAGCACAACTGAGCGAGCCTCCAAACTTTCTGGATAGTTGGCTGTATTGTAGGCCTCAGCAGACACTTACCTTGCAGAATCCAGCGAAATCTAAAATGTGAAAGATACACAGAGAGAAGCACGTCCACTCGTCCTAGTATGCAAGGGCATATGAGGGTCAAAGTGATAAACTAAAACCAGACTTCTCCGCTTTCAGATTGTGTGTTTTGTGTCTCCAGGATTGATATTGGGTCACTTATAGTGGGTAAAGTTATATTTAACCTCCCATGTGTGGATGAAAAGGTAATCGCTAACTTTCGGCTTAGTGTTACTATGCAGTACAAGTTGTAAGCATGTTAAAAGAGCAATCAGTGTAGTCAAAACTACAGCAACTTACCAACTCTGTAGCTCAGGAATCTCTAATAGTAAACATTTAGACGATGCTTAAGCATCACTTCCCCTGAAAAATGATCCAACTCCAGCTGAGTAATCATTTAGGAGAAGGAAACCGACGTGGGGCTCATCATTCCTTTCTTATCTTAACAGTTCGTCAAGTCCAAAAACATCTGCAATATGTGTCCCCAAAGAGCCCTGAATGCTGTACAAATAGCTGCTGTGGGGAGCTTTACAGTGTGACGGACAACACACTACCTGAGCTGCAGCTTGTGGCTTCCCCTCTATATAGAGTAGACCTAAATTCTGAAGGTTTATTTGGGGAACTTAATTACCAACGGGAGAAGTTAAATACTGGACATGTATCTGGAAATAAGTGGATCCTTGCACAAAAATACTTGGCTGTTAAGAGGGAAAAATGGTGGAGCAGCAATACTTCAGTGTTCCAATAACTCTGCCGCCCTGGCCTAAACATTCGTTAGGAGGGTTCCAGACTTCTCCCAAAATAATAAATCTTTAGCAAAGTCATTCCATCATCTGCGCGTTGATCCTTAGAGTGCGTCGACATCGCGATGAAAACAAAACACTGACCAAGAGGTAGATACATGTACACACACACACACGCGCGCGCGCACACACACACACACAAACCCCCATGCACGTCATGCATGATGTCACCTAGCGGGGGGGTAGAAAAAGAGCCTTGCAAATGCACACACACCCACACCATGAAAACACAGACACACACGATATGATACACGAGACAGAAATAGCATTTTGACATCATACAACCAGTGAAATAAAAAAAAAAAAAAAACAGAACGAAAAATAAAAAAATAGACTATTGCGAGGCATAACGATGGACGGTCAATAGCGAGCTCCTCCGTGGACGTTCCAAACACACTCTGGAATTTGTGCTACATCCTTGTGTGCTACCGTGCGGCAGTGGACCCCCCCCCTTCTTCCACACCTCCGAGCTAATTCCTCCCCACCCACCCTCCATTCAAAATTGCACATCTCCTACTTTCCTCTGGGTTCCCCTTTGAGCAGCCTTGTTTCACCTTGGGGACACAACGGGCTTTCCAAAAGCAATAAGTGGCATAAGGAACAGGTGTGAGAATTCATAGAGACTTGATAGATGCACTTCTGCTACAGAATGCAGTCCATTAAAGACACAGTGTGAGTGGGCACTGTAAAAAGGTAAATGGTAAGGCTTTTTAAGTAGTCAGGGATGACCCTCAAAGCATGTGTGTGAAAATAATGTTATAAGTAGTATAATATTTGAAAATGAGGGTTTTCCTCTTATGTGCATTGGCACTTAAAGCCAATACAATTCAACAAAGCTATAGATGGCGCTTCAGGGATGCTGAAGGCCATTTTCGCTCTGTCCCATCCTTACCAGCTGTATTTGTTCTCTTCAATAAATTCAAAGTAGCCCCTTCCATGTTCCTCCCGGCGTCTCTTAACACCCTTCTTATTCTTCTGATCAGCATTCGTGTCTTTGTCCGCATCCCCTTTGAAAATAGAACAAAGATATAGAATGAGGTGCTCCTTTTTCTGGGAGAGAGAGGTCGGACTGGCAGTGGGGTTCTGGCCCACAAAGCCCGTTCATTAGTTACATTGTGTGTCGACCATTATCATCAGTATTAAGATTACTTAGAGGCAACACCTCATAATTACACTTAAAACAATACAATCATATTCCAGAAACTGTAACAACTTTAAAAGACCAGATGTTAATTACAATATAAGCTGGCCCATATGAACATTGTGAATGGGGCTGGATAAACAAGTCTCTAATAAGTAAAGTGTCAATACCCTGCAGTAAAGGGCTTATTAAAAGATACTGCTTTCTGTGAGGTTCTGATACAAAATCGATTTCATTAAAGAGGGCATATCTACGGCTGTCAGGGACAAATGCATCATGCAGGGAAACAGGGAAGCCTACTTAGACCTGGGTTACCCCCCCCCCAAAATCCCCGCAATGTTGCACTGAATTGCCTATTCATAATGTCTATGAGCACCCAACACTTTCTATATAAACCACGGAAAAACTATCCACCTGCTACCTAAACAAGCAGTTCCTCGCCCTTCCCTTCCTCAGCACAGCTCCGGATTAGCTATTTCAGACGTTCCCGGCCACCTTTGAACACCCACGGCCCTACACACCATTTCACTGTGATTAACGAGGCGTAAAGGAAGGCAAGACTACTCTTCTGGTGGTGGCCGTTTCTAAACATTTTGTTTTCACGTCAGTCCATTTTAAAAATGGGTCGTGAAAGCAATTGTTCTCCACCGGAGAACCCCGTTTGTGACCAAATATACGACGGGAACCTCTGAATTAGCTAACCGCCTGAACAGCTAGTTAGCACTGCACCACAGACACAAAGAAAATGATGCTAGCTAGCAAGCTAACACGCTAATCAAACCGAAACCTAAAGCCAGGCTAGGCTAAACTCAGTAGCCAATTTCTCTCTACATTCTCTTTAGTAAGTTTAGCTAACTGCGTTTAATATGACGCTAAAGTTCCCTTTAGTGGACTGGAGTGTGAATATTTTAAGGTTTCGACACGATTGCTAACCAAGGTGGAGACCGGTGCTAACGCTGGCTAGCCTAGTAGTGAGGTCACGCTATCTGTAACATGGACGCTCTGCTGTGGCAGCGCATTCAAATTTAGCCATTTTCTCACCGCTAACGTCTGGGCACAAACCGACACATCCAACCAGCCGCATTTACATAAGCAATTCTGTCGACTCACCCTCGGCAGCCTGGTCTCCCGGCTCACCGTCTTCCGTGTCTATTTTCTCCATGTCGTCCACGTCTCCCTTGAGCATGGGGTCCATCTCATCGTCCTCGTCTCCTTCCTCTTCTCCCTCACCCATCTCTTCGTCCACGGCGACGCCATTGCCGTCGCCCCCACTCTCCGGCTCTTCCTCCTCATTGGCCTCCATGCTTTCTTCTACGGGACCGTCTCCCTCTTCCTCCTCTGCCATACCCTCTTGGTCGGCGGCCTGCTCGAAACCGTCATCCGCCTCGGCTGTCTGCTCCTGCGGAGAGGCGAGGGCCTCCGAATCCAGCGCGGCCTGCAGGCGGTCCATCAGTTCGGCCTTCAACCCCTTGTCCGAAAGATTTCGCTTTTTCAGCTCGTCCTTGAGCTCGTTAACTTTAAGCTTTTTGACGTTAATTGTGCTCATTTTGAACGTTTGACCGTAAACGTAATGAAATACCACGAGAAATAAATAAATGGACGCCCTTTGTTAACGGATGTAGCTCAAAACTGCGCCAAGCGGCACCCGCTGTCCAACCAATCCTTTGCCGGCAGAGCTGTGCTGAGCCTGCGGTGTGACGGGGGGAGGAGTCCGCTCCTACCGTAACGGCCCAAAGAGATGCGCAGCCTGATTATCCCCCTCAGCTGTCACTGCAGTAAGAATGGAACATCCTCTCAGAAAGCATTGTTGTGGAAGAGTGGAACATATAGTGCAGGAAAAGATAGTTTCCACAAAGAGTATAATGCAGTATAAACACATCAGTTTCTGCGCCGATTTTAACAGTTTATAAAATGCAAGGACATGCGCAAATGTGAGATTATCTAACTGCGCCCACACATATCTTCCTGAATACACGTCGCCTTTTCGTGCATCATGAAAACAGCTGATTGCCGTTTTAAAATTCTTGTCATACCTGTTAATTGTAGAGTTTTTAAAATTGACGTTGAGAGTTTTCATGCACCCATAAACAGCACATAACACGGAGCTCTTCTGGAAAGCACACTGGTCATTTGCCAGCTCGTTTGTTTTACTCATTTAAAGCAGCAAGCACTCGATGTTACACAAAGAGCTTCAGTGTCTGTGGATCTGCTTTTTTTCTTAATGAAAGGACAAAACAACCACAACAACAACAACAAAAAACATGTTTGATAATAATTTAATAATTGGTTCATCAATTATATATGTATGATCTCGCAGTTAATGTAAATTTGCAGCTTATGTTTGTGCATTTTGTTTTAAAGAGCCTATGAGAGTGATTGTTCAGCTGTGGTAATATTTGTGACCCTGGCAGAAATAATAAAGATCAACACTTTTTTAAAAAAAAACATTTTTTTGTCATTCTTACTTGAGACCAAATTGAACATACACAACTTGAATCATGGATTTTATGATATAAAAAGTATGCTATGTTTACCCCCCCCCCCCCAAGAAAAAGACTGGGCATTCAATGCTGGTTAATTCAAATTTTTATGATTATTAACTTCCAGTACAAATTACACATAAATGTGTATTTTAATAAAATGTATTATATGTTGTAAGTCATATCAATGTTTTATGTATTATTAGTAGTATTTTTCTTTCATAAAAATAACAGCAGCCCCTTGTCATTTTCACCACTCTGTGCTTATTGCAATTTGTAGGAGTGTTTTTCAGCGTTTGTATATTCGGTGACCACAGCTTTAGTCATGTGACAAAAAGCAGTGGTCTGAGCTCCATGGAGGGAACTGAAAGAAGCCAGTGCTATAAATGCATTTCAGTTGACTTATCATTGACTTATATCATTGAAAAGTAGCTTCCAAACATCATAAACGTTTATTTCATTGTGTTAAAAGTCACTTTGAGCTTTATAAAGATCTGGTTTGATTTGATTTGTTTGACTGATGTTAAACTGCTTTGTTCACTTTTTAAAAAGCAGCTCCAAACTTTGAAACTTGCTTCTAGGTTTCAGCGCATAATGAAGCCGTTTACAGCCGTCTGATTTAATTATTGTCACGTTGTGTCGGAGATAATAAAAGCATTGTTTGTAACTTGTGTCATTTCCAACACATTCTGTCTGTTCTGCCATACAATGTCATGTAAAAACACAAGGCATGTGAATAATTTGTTTAAAATATCTCTTTTTGTGGTGTGATGGAAATGATGATATCCTTTGAAAATTAGAATAAACTGTCAAAAATT
This sequence comes from Cichlasoma orientale, assembly GCA_034780415.1. Taxonomy (NCBI): domain Eukaryota; kingdom Metazoa; phylum Chordata; class Actinopteri; order Cichliformes; family Cichlidae; genus Cichlasoma; species Cichlasoma orientale. Next base: position 401,543 of record JAVDPK010000871.1, on the reverse strand, counting down.
ATATATTGTTTAAATAATTTCATCCCAGCAGCTATGAGGATGTGCATCTACACCAGAAGTAGAAATAATACTGTAAATACCGGCTGAAATGGACCATATGAGCCATAAGCAGACAGGTCACAAGAGTGGAGACCTGCAGGTTTGCCACTCTGTTCATATTCAGTTTCACTCATTGTTTCATTTTGTTTTTATTTTGGCTATAACAAGCTGTTTGGTTCTTAACTGAAATCAGCAACAGAAAAGAATCTCTCTCTAATCTGAAGGATCTATAAGATGGTGGTAGACGTATAAATTCAGGGCAAAAAAAGGTTTTTAAAACTTTATTTTTTGGGTAAAATCTGTAAGCCTTTTTGTTAGATTTGACTGGTAATTCTATGCATGCAGCTGTTTAGATCCTGGTGGCCACTGAAATTAAAGCTAAAGCAGATAATATTTCAAAATAACTGCCCAAAGACATTTCAAGATGTTGAAGGAGCTTCCAGAAGGAATTAGGGTTAGGGAAATCCTTGGGTTTCTAACCTGACTGGTTACATTTAGGAAAAGATTGTAGTTTGTGTTAACATGTTAACATTAGAGGAGTTGGGAGTAAGACCCTCTCATTATCGCCAGAACATGTGTTACAGGACCACTGATTGACCTGTGCCTGCAGCACTAATGGCTCTGCGTGAACAGCAGAGGCAGATGAGCTGCTGTGGTGACCTCTAAAGCGAGCAGCCAAAAGAAGAAGACACACACATGTTTTAAAGGTCATTTAAGAAATCACATCAAGCTTTGACTGATGAAGAGACAGATTTCCTGGAGAGGTTCAGGTTTTTTCTTTAAATCATTGTTCCAGTATTACAAAAGCCATTTTTCTTATTGAATAAATAAGATTAAAAAAACAAACAAAAAAACAGCACTGCTGTTAACTGGAACACAGCTCGTTCCCACAGGCTAAACTCAAATACACAATTTACATCACTTTTCTTTTGCTCCTTAAGGCGCTTAAAGACTGAAATAAGCATCGGTTAAACACTAACTTGCAATTTATTAACAGATTTTATTAAAAAAGTGGCACCCTGTGTACTACTATACTAACCTGTCTGAGACATACATTTTCATAAAGTTATGTGGAAAATTGTTATATAGAGTGGATACATCGGAAAAAAGATCCACTAACAGTTTCTCCACTGCTAAGGTGAATATAACATAGGGCACACTGCATGTTTCTGCATGTGTCCACGTCTATAGGAGCAGGTTTATCAGACTAATCTGTTGGAAGAAGTTGGAGTGACTTTTGAGGAACAGCTACAGTATGCAGGACATGAATCACGTCAGGAAACGCACTCAGCCGCCGCTCCTTCTGTGATGTTTCTCTGCGCAGTTGCTCCGTGCTGCCTCCCTGAGGAGGTTGTAATAAATAGCCAAGTGACTTCATGAAGTGCCCTGCCGTGCGCTCTCACTCCCTCTCCACTGTGCCACTGTCATCACTCCACCTCTTTGATATTGTGTCCAGCCTTTCAGTTTGTTATATTTATTTTTTTTATTTACACTCGACAAAAGTGGATATTTTTGCCTCACATCTCCCGAGGGTTGGCAAAAATAAACAGAAAATGCCCCCCGCCTTTGTTCGGATATCTTTTTAAATATTTACAAGTTGTCATGTCATCTCTGACTGGAAGAGGAGAGAGGTTTCCAGCCTCGATCAGAGGAGCGCTCTGGGTAAGTCAGATTTGGGCAAAATTTGCTACCATTTGTGGAACAAAAAGGGTGCATGTTCTTTAGAGTTTCTTGAGAGTACTGTTGCACTGCTGGAAAAAAACAGAACATTTGGGTGTGGTTACACTAGTCCAAGTCGATTGATATCTAATTTCCCACCCGCCAAAGCCCACATACATCCTATTTATCGTGATTTGTTTCTCAGAGCCCAGAAGTGCACCATCACTTTGAGCCCGCCGGCTTTTCAGCGGGGAAAGACTGCCAGTCCACGGAGCGCCCCTCTCCTCTGGGTGCCGGAGGGTCCAGAGGCGACCCAAATCGGAATATGTGCCAGAGAGGAGACGATGTCCCGTCCTACAAGTCTCTCCCCGGATCCGTAGGAGACCGCATCAGGACTACTATGTCCATTAGGACTATATGCAGAGGCTCCACGTCGCCGAATCCTGGCTTTGGGAGGTCCGATCGGAAAGTTGCGCGTTGCGAGAAGTGCTCAGCGACCCTTGTTGCTCTGAAGAAACAAGCGCTTAGCCTGGCTGTTCACCATCACTTCTCCTGCAAGGTCAGTGACAATGATGCTCTGATGGGAAACGGGCTCATGTGGCACGCAGTGTGTCCGTCTGCTTTTGAAGTCTATAATCTATTAAATATATCTATAGAGATATAAAGTTAATCTATATAAATATACGCTATAGTTACAATAATGATACGGTATTTGGACTCAGCAGACACATGACTGAACTGAAAGATGAAACCATGTGGATGCTTATCAGCAGGTGGTTGCTGTATATTTGACACATTGATTAAAAAATGCACATGGATTTTTTTTATGCAGTTCTTTGTGTTGCAGTTTAGCGGCAAAAGTATTCATAAACTTGATTTTAACCCTTGTGAGTATGAATAATATCAATGAAAAAGACTGAATAATGATTCATACGCCTGAAAAACTGTAATCAGTCCAGAAATGCACAGGCTGCCCTAATATAAAACCACACTCGGTTAGTCAGTAAATAGAGATGCATGCATACAGCTTAAAAATAAATAAATAAAAGCTCTTGCCACTAAATATTTGCTGGTTTTATTGTCTTTTATGATATTTCAATGAAAGTCTGTGAGATTTTCAATATTGGTGGGACAAAATGAGCAACATGAATATTTCAGTTTGGGCTGAAGCATCTTCTTAAATCATTTTATGACATTTATGGCATAAAGAAGTGTAATCCGCAGCTTCTGCCCCAACACAAGCACAGATTTAGTCAACCACGCCGGCCCTGTTGACACACACTGAGGTCTACGGTGCAGACGATTAACAAGTGTTTTCAGGCTCATGTGGGCCCTTCAAGTGCTGCCTTTTAGAAGCGTGCACATCTATACATTCATCACCACCAAAATCCATCATCCGGACTCCGATCGGCAAAGTAAACCAGTGACATTCCTGCGCCGGTGGTTTAAAATGGCCATGAATATTTCATGGCGACATCCCTGTGTCATCTCCACAGTCCTCTCCGTTGAGGGAAGGCTATTTATTTTTGTCCTCTTAAGTGGGATGGGGCGTGTCATGTTTTTAGAGACCACAGTGCGAGCAGGAGGATGATGGGAGGCATCGTGCGGCCACAGACATGATCAGTAGAAATCTGATAAGCCAGTTCTGGCTCCTTGCAGGTTTATTGATCCAAGCGTGATTTCTCGGTAGCATCATGGGTGTACAATATCATCTTTTTAGACGGGCTGGATAAGATGTAGCTGCTGCTGTCTGCAGCACCTTACATCCTGCACCTGTCATCAGTTCTAAATGGACATTGCCTAACCTGAAATTCAATTGTTGCCTCTTTGATACGTCAGGACATAATTAATATTATTTATGGGAGAGCGTGTTTAGTAGCAGCTGTTTCAGCACATTTAGACTTTGAATGAACTTTTGTAAGAATTGAGAGCTCCTGTTGAACTCCTCCGAGGGAAAGTGGGTCATTGCACTCTGTTGGATGGATAGAGTTTGAAAAGCAGCAGATAGGGAGTGAGATATAGTGTGTGCTGGATGCTGTTATGTGACACAAGATTGTGTTTGTTAGGACGAAAAGCAAGATGATGTTTTTTTTGGTTCCTTCTTGTTAGATCTGACAGCCGCGGGTCCAGACCGGCAACTCAGGTGTCAAAATCCCTTTTTTAAAGTAGCATGATTTTACTTTTTCTAACATCCTGCTCTCAGATCTTTCTAAATTAAATTTGATTTTTTACATCCAATCCAGACAACAGCTGTCTGTTACAGTAACACAATAACAACGTGACATTCTGCAAAATTCTAATATTGGTTGAAAAAAGACACACACATCGTTGTCTCGTTTCTCCTGTTTTGTTTCCAACAAAATGCACATTTTACAATTTTACCAAGATGACACGACGGCATACTCCGTCCATTTCTAAGATGCAGTAAATACAGTTTTTTCACAGCTATGTTAAGCATCATAAAGATGCTTAATTTGCTCAGTGATCATTCACACAGTTCTCAAGCCTGGTATCAAACAGAGCAGATTAGTGTCCTAACTGGATGTTTATGCTGGATCTTATTTATCTTATTTTGTTGGTCAGTTACATGGAAGTTTAGTAATGTAAACAACAAAGGTGCTTTCCTGTCTGTAATGTACATAACTTCTGCTGCCATGTTCTCAAATTGTACAGGACTTGAGTGACCTGTCAGCATTTCTTCATGACAACCTGCGGGTCCACAGTCGGCCCACCACGGATTTCAGGGAAAGGGATCAGGGGGAGTGTGGAGCCTGTGGCACGAACCTGATCCAGCTCAAGCACGAGGCCATCCATGTGGCTCTGAGCCGGGGTCAGGCATTAGCCAAACCTTCTTTTGAAGGCAGCCTCAGCACTGGCTCACTGTTGGGACAAAGTGAAACAAAGCAAGGAGACAGGGCTTCAAGGGAGGCTGCCACGGCTTTGCATCAAAGCAACACTCCTCAGAGCCCACGAAGCCCCAGGACGCCTCAGAGGACCCCGCAAACCCTCAGACGAAGGGGGCCCAAGCTCCCCAACCCTGATATGGGCCGCTGGGTAGAGGAGCAGCAGCAGCTGGTGGCTTCCAAATCTGCATCCAGTGCTAATGGTGTCACCACCCACCCTTACCATCAGGTACCCCTATAAGACCTTCTCTCAGCATTAAATCACACATAACACATCCCCTCTTAATGAGCTATATGGATAATGCATGCCTTTACGGGTGCACATGTCAGCGAGCCAGTGATTCACGGTGCCTGATCAGAGCCTATTTCGATCCCATGGCTGAGTGTGTTGTTTCAAAGTACTTTTGCTAATGGAATGGAATTGGGCCGTGATTTACCCTTGTCACAAGAGCCGGCCAGTCAAAAAGCACTTGTGATCAATAGACGGACGGTCATATTAAATACTGCGGCTGGTGAAATATGCATTACTGTGATAGAAGAAGGTTGAGCCCATGCTTCCCAATGAAAAACAATTATAGATGAACCTGTACAAGATGAGTGAGAACAAACTTTTTATTATTCAGTTCTTGGCTGTGCGTTTAACTCATGATACTCACGATAATCATAAAGGAAAATCAAAGAATCCTTTAATGCAGTTAATTGCAGATTCTGGGGCCATACTCGGCCTGGCTGACAGATATTATGTATAAGCATCACAATTTTCTGTTTGCTGAACCACTCCATCAGTATTATTTCAGTACACAGACTGTATATAAAAGATGAACAAAATCAGCATCATGGTGCCTAATTGGTTTCTGGAGCCTCAATATTAATGCTTTAGATGCCACCATGCGTGTTTTTAAAAAGAAAAAAAAATCTAGAAATGACCATATTTGTACAAGAAGTTGGCGCGCTAAATCAGCTGACACTAGCAAGCTTGGTTAGCAGGCTGCATCCATAAACTGTGCAGGTGCAAGACTCAGATATTTAATTAGTGTAGATTAATAGAATACTAGAATTAAAGTCACTAAAGCCAAAGTGCAAACATCTTGGACAGTCTGTACCACACAGCAAGCTATAATATTTGTCATAAGCATGCTTTTTAATACTTTTAATCTGGACATTATAACATGGGAGTGTATTGGGATTCCCTTTCTTTTGGAGTTGGCCTCAAGTGCGAGAGGAAGTGCAGTTTTTGACACTTTCTTTGTGGCTTAATTTTTCAGTCCCTGATGTTGCCGCTTGTTTCAATATAACATTTATATTTACCGCAGGAGATATTCCTAACTTTAGCATCTCTTTTGTATCGTATCAAACCTGCTCAAGCCAAAGACGGACAATCGGTTTACATTCAATAAACGTACAATCTAAACGTGATCCTCATTTTAAAAACTCTGCCTCTGGTACCGATAAAAAAGCCAGACTCTTAGTGCATATTTAGTGAATGGAAGACATTTGGGCAGCATGGAGTTGTAAGCAGCCCAACATTGTGTTATAAATTGTGGTATTGTTGATACTGCAAGTTTAAAAAAAAAAAAAAAAAAATCTTAGCCCCTATAATAGAATATATTAGTGCACTAACTGGGATGTATTGCTTTAGCTTCAGTCTTTTGGTATATCATGCATGTAGCCATCTGTTTAAGATCTTTGTAAAAGATTTGGCAAAAAAAAAAAAAAAAGTCCTCATAAAAATTTGGAGTCAGCTGTAGATGGCATTTGAGTTAGCTAGCTGATAAAAATCTGCTAGCTGCAGTTGTCAAAACTGACTGTCACCGGGCAGAAAAGGGAAGTCTGCTTTTGTGTGAAATCAATGAGTCATTGTTTCAAAAATGACAGGTTTTCTGTTCATCTGCCGCTGTTATCACTATGTGCTGCGCGAGAACAGGAAACAAACACTAATGAGTGCTCAGCTGGACCAAAGGAGTCTACAGAGAGTCTTTCACAACTGTTATTTTAAATGCATGTCTAATTAAATATGACAATAACAGCGCAAAGTCCTACTCAAATGAAATGTTCCTGTACTGTGCACGACTGTGGAAGAAATTAGTCAGACGGGTTCAGTCTGAGAGTGGATCAATAGGCGTTTTTACAGCTTAGGTGAAAGTGTGGGACGAAGAGTGAGGAGAGGAGAGGAGACGGAGGGTGGAGGGAAAATGGAGGAAGAGGAGAAAAGGAAATTAAGCGTGCAAGATTGGAGGCTAAAGGAAAGGAAGGGCAACAGGGAACGAGGGAGGAAAACAAGACATCATAAAAGACCGCATGAGAAATTAGAGGGAGGGAAAGTGAAGCTATAAAAAAAGATTACGACAGAAGACGTGAGTCAAAAAGGAGAAAGGAGGAGGATGCGGGGAAGTGTGCATTATCCATATTATCTCTGGCTTCCTCATTCCCAACGATGACCGCAGATTTCCTCCGGCACTAATTGGCACTTTATGTCTGGATGCTATGAAAATATAAGTTGACTTTGTTATCTGGCCTCAAGAACAGGCTGAGACGTTGCTGAGATGTTGGCTCAGAGGCCTGCAGTGCGCCTCTCTGACTTCCTGTTGAGCTGCATGCTGAGTAGGTCATGTTGCACGCACATACACAAACGCTGTGAAGTTCTGAATGAGTCTAAACGCCCACACTGGAGCGTTGGAATATTCTCTCATAAGGCTCCTTGACTGATTATTTGACTGTGCGTGTGAGAGGCTGCCGCAGTATGTTCACTCTGAATCACGTTTCGAAGTCGGACAGCAGTCCACTGCAGCCTTCACAAACTATTCTTCACACTTCAAATGCAGCTAGCATCCGTAATATGACTAATGGTATATGTTTAACCCAGTGCGCTCCTCTCAGCCTGCGTGCCCTACTTACACAGACGCCCACCTCATGTTCCTCCCCGGAGTAATTCCCGTGATAATAGCCCCTTTTGGAGTGGGTGCTGGAGTGCAATTACAGATTTGGATTTTTATAATGAGCTTTTTCCCCTGGCAGACTACAGATGATGCCTATCTGAGCTGCAGGGACGCCGGGACTGTACAGACGACCTCAAAGATCCCTCACATATCCAGAGTGGTGTCCATTGCCAACACTGCAGCTATGTCCTTTCTGGCTAGGTAAACCAATATATATATATTAAAACTGGAAGTGTTTAAAAATGATCTGTACTGGCTACACCAGAAGTTTCAGTGTATTGACACGCTCCCTCACTTCCTCCCTGTAGGGCAGCCGAGAAGCTCAGCCTGACACTGAGGAAAAAGGGCCAGGCTTCTGATCCAGCTCCCTCTCAACTCTCCACCTGCTTCAGGGAAATCATCCAGAAAAACCCACCACCCGTCCCCACCGGCCTGCTGCAAGCTGCCACTAGAACCAAGGATTCGCCCAATGTTGGCAAGGTGGACTTCAAATTCTAACACATCAACATGCAAATTGATCTGTAGTACACTCAAATGCATTAAGCACAATTACTTTGAAATCCCATCAATTATGATACTTGGATGAAAGAACATAATTTAGGCACTCATTAAAATCTGTCATGAAGAAAAAAAAAACTGTAGAATCAGAAAATTTGGTAGTCACCAGGCTGGAGACCATTACTTTCATTGGGGTGGGTATTTTTTTTTTTCTTGGTGGCATAATGATGCAGCCCAAATATGGATTTCTTTGTCTGCTCACGCTCATAATTTGCATATGCAGGTCTCACTGTGAAATGTAAAAATGTAACCCTCAACTGATTAAATCATTTCCAGAGTTGCTGCAAAAGAGAAAGCTCACAAGATAATTAGAATTTAATGGTGAATGAGTAGACGTGGGAGCAATAATCTTAGAGAATAGGTTTCCTATTCTTAAAGTTCTGCTAACAATAGTAGTTGCTAGATGTAACCGCTGTTCTGGTATGTAAGTGGCCCCCTAAAATGCTTCAGCATTTGATGTGTGGCGGTCAGAGTGGTGGCCATACTGATCTACTGGGACTTTCCCACACTACCATCTCCATGGTTTACAGTGAATCATCAGAAAAAGAGGAAATATCCAGTGAGTGGTGGTTCTCTGGCAGAAAATGGCTTGCTGATGCCAGGGGTCAGAGGAGATTGGCCAAACTACTTTGAGCCAATAGGAAGGAAACAGTAAGGTAAATGACCCCACATTACAACCAGGGTATGCAGAAGAGCGTCTCTGAACGCACAACATGTCAAATCTTGAAGAAGATGGGCTACAGCAGCGGAAGACCGCGCTAAGAACAGAGGCTGAACCTGAGGCTATAGTTCACAAGGAATCAGCAAAACATGGCCTGGTCTGATGAGTCGCAATTTCTGCTGCCACATTCGGATGTTGGGGTTAGAATTAGGCATAAATAACATGAACACATGGATCCATCGTGCCTTGTATCAGAAGTTCAGGCTGGTGGTGGTGGTGTAATAGTGTGGCCCCATAGTACCAAGTGAACATTGTTTAAACACCGCAGACTACCTGAGTATTGTTACTGACCATGCCCATCCCTGAGAAGGTGTAACATGTGGCGAGTGGATATGTGGATTGCACATTGGCAGAATAATGTCTGTCTCATTAGCACTGTGAGCAAGCTACAAATACAGTCAATAAGATTTTTGCTTGACTGAGGTATGACCCCTGAGCTGGTCAATATTCAGTGTTTACATGGCACATTACTAACAATAGGATCAATCACAGTCATCTCGCTGTGATATGTAGTTACATTTCTGCAAAGGTGCACATCAGGCTATGGATTTAAAGCAGTACAATAAATCAACTCATAGCCACCACTCAGCCCCACCCCTGCGTACAATGTGCATTATCTAGTGACTGCTTTATAGTGCACACAGACTGCATTATTTAAAAAGGAAAATATACACAGGCCCCACAATTAACGACATCACCGGGAAACGACGTATCTTATATTGCAGCGCATAAATACATAGAATAAGCCCAGACTGGTGACGTATCATCGAAGGAAGGGCCCATAAACACCATCTTGGAAGTGTTTTGACCATCCGTGTTGTGGGGTAAAGCGATATCAGTCAATTTGGAGGAGATCCTATATCACTCCTCCTTCATGATACACTGTAATGTGGTGCTAATGTCTCCATCTTGTTCCCCTCCGCCCTTCTCCTCACCTCCTTTGGGAGACAAAGTGGGGGGAGATCAATATGGCTGCGTGCCCTCCCCTTGCCTCATAGATGGACTCTTGGGTGTAGTCTAGAGTTACAGATAAGGGCTCAAATAGACCCCACCGCCGGCCACACCTGCCCAAGCACTCAGCTTTGCTTTGCTTGGCGTGCAGGAATATGCATGCGTGTGGGAGCCGAGGAGGATTTTCTCTGCTTGTAAATGGTTCTCTTGAATAATTTAACCCTCATAAATAGAGTTTGACACACGTTCAATATGGTTAAGAAGCCACTTCTTGCCTAAGAAATTAAAATTATGAGGAGGGGGAAAAAAATCCTTCACGGGACATTGGGAACTTATCATGTGGCAGATGGAAAATGGCTTTCACGTTTTCAAATTCAGTCAATGAAGGATGATCTCATAATGGTGTAATGCAGTCCTGTGCATTTTCAGGAAAACCGCATTCGACTGGGTGTCAGAACATACGTCTATTTGCAATCTTGCAGACCTGAATTCTAGAAATCCAATTTTATAATTGACTTATAAACCCTAATAGGGCACACTGTCCAGTATATGTTGCCTTGTTAAGAGGCTGTCAGAATCAGGATATAACTTAATTCAAGACCTTAAAGCCGCTAAATCTCAGACTTCCTCCAGAGATGTGCATTAAGGAATTAATGCCACGACATACAGGAATACAGCAGGAGGAATGCATCGTCACGCAGCTGATGTATGATGTATGAAGCGGACGTGTAGTTGCAGCACTATAACTTAATCATGCGGCGTACTGCGGCCTGAAGAAAATATGTTTTTGTTTCAATTCAACATTTTATTTTTGGCTGTCACTTCATGAATATTGTATGTACTGACAAATCACGTGATGGCTGTAAGGCACAAAGACAAAGTACACCACCTTTACTTCACCATCCTGAAGTTTCCCTAATCCTTCCCTAATCCTTCCCTAATCATTTTTCATTTTGTTCCGCCGAGGTTTTTCTCTTTTCCTGTTGAGGTTTTGCTCAGATAGCATTTCAGCCGCCTGTTGCTGAAAGAGCACAAGTCTGACTTTTTCTGTGCTCTTTAGCAGTTGTATTTGATGTCAGACCCCAGAGTCAAAAACCTCTGTGTCGGTAAGGTACATCCAATAACATAAAGTTCTTCCTGTTAAAAGGGAGTTTTTCCTTCCCACTGTCGCCAAGTGCTTGCTCACAGGGGGTCACCTGATTGTTGGAGTTTTCTCTGTATTATTGTAGGGTCTTTACCATACAATATAAAATGCACTGAGACTAACAGACTGGGTATCTCTTTAGCACAATTTTTCAATCTGATGCCATTATTTTGTGACAGGTAACTGGTGTCATTATAAGGAAATGGCAAAGAAGTTTGTCTTGAATTTTAGCCCAATATGTGATTTTTTACTAAACCTAAACATGCAGATTTGTGTGAGGAAATAGGAAAAGTGAAATCTGTCCCCAAACAAAATTATATATTGAATCTGTACCATGAACATCAGAAATTGAGGCTTAAAGGAGTACCTGTGTGTTGGGGAATAATCCGGTGTACCCCCTGCTTTAAAATTTGATGAGAAGGCTTTCCTGGCCAAGCACCAGTATGTGATGAGCTGTGAGAGAAAACGTGTTGGCCAACATGCTGGTGCTTTAACGCGTATGTTCACCCTTCTACTAACATTTCATAATTTGCTACAAACTTAGCCAGGCATACAGTTTATACAGCAAAACATAAAGTACAGCTGAAGCCGATAGAAATTCCACGTTTTGGTTACAAAAAAATCGAATTAATAATTTGAGCTTTAACTCATCTTCTTGGCAATCTCATGGCAGTTGTTCTAATCATTATTTTTTTCATCAAACTGGACCAAATAGGTGACCAACAGATATTTTCTTTTATTCTCTATCTAAATTTGATCACAGCTCTCTTTTTCCATTTCCTTTGGTGTACAGGTTAAAGTCGTGCTGAGGGTGAGCCCGACGCTGTCAGAGAGCCAAGGCCAACCACCTGTTCTCCGGATCGACCCGTCCAAGAAGAGAATAACCATAGTGGAGCCAGTCACCAAAAGCCAACCACGTGCTACGATGACACTAGGCAGGGAGGGCAAAAGTCATCTGAAGACCTTCAACTTTGATACTGCGTATCCTCAGGAGTCAAGCCAGGTGTGGTTCTACTGCAAAGCATTTAAACATGGCTTCAGTTGTTTCTATTTTCTGCAGTGATGTTTCTATTTTCTATAGTGATCGGTCTTAATTATTTCACACTGGCAGATACTGGATTGTGCAGCATTGGTTGGGGTCATTATGTTTATTCAGCGCATAATTTCCCCTTCTTTATACGACACACCACGATTTGTTCCCCCTCTCTGTCCGATGACCTGAAAACTGATAGACCCTGGATAGCCACCACAATTACACAGTCCATCAATTACATGCAACTTTCTCCAAGCTCTGCTTACAGTATCCGAGCCCAAGGGAATCAGTATGCATCCCCCTTCTGCTTCGGTTCTTCCTCTGTATTGGGTGCACTTTTTCAGCGTGGAGATGAATCATAAGATGCTTGCTGTCTTTTGTTCTCTCCGACCAGGCTGAGGTGTGTGCTGGCGTCTTGGCTGATGTCATCCGCTGCGTGCTCAGCGGCAGCGATGCCTGTGTTCTGGGCTTGGGTTGCGCTGATGTGGGTGAGTAATCGGTCGTTGTGAGAGGCCATGGGTTAAAATCTCAAGATGGGAGTGGGATGCTTTTATCATCCACCCCCACCTCCTCCTCCTCTATCCCATTGCTATCTTTCAGCCTTTCTTTATCACTTAAAGTCCCCGTCTCCATTTTCTCTCTCTCTGTCCTCTCGATACAGATCTCCAGCCTCCTGGTAGTTTTTGTTTCCTCTCCGAGTCCATTTTTCTCTTTTCTGCTCCTTTTTTTTAAACACTTTCCCTCTAAGCCGTTCATCTTTCACCTGTTACTTTATAAATAAAAGCCTGTTCATCAATTACACAGCATATATGTGTTTGTAAAAGCTTCCCATTGTTTGACATTTCAGGCAAATGTTTCACTTTATTTTGCTGAAGCGCTGAGCTTAGAAGGGGCTGCAAACAAAGTGGACTGTGATATGGTGCCATTAGAGAGATGGAACCCTGCACTTAGCGGCGAAGAGGTTTAATAGATTTGTAGCACACACATGCACGCACACAAACACACACACACACACACACACACACACACACACACACACACACACACACACATGCACACGGGGTAAGGACAGGGTCTCCTTGGACCTGATTTTTCACATGACGCCACTCTCCGTAAATCTGATTGAATTAGTTGGCCGGTACAGACTACATGTGGCCCACAGCCAGGAGGATATCAATCTCCTCCACAGAATACTATTCTCCCCGAATAACGGCAGACCGCTCCGCCTTTAATTGGAGTAAACCAATTCTCTTATCCTCATTCAATTAGAGTTTGGATAAGACGAGAGAGGGTGAAACAGGCCCATAACTCAAGACTAATGTGGGGCAAAAGTGCACTAGAATATAGAATATGGCACTGGTCCATAAAAACATTTATTTGAGCATTCTTGTGAGATTATGTATTACGTGTTTTGTTTGTACCAGTGCTTTTCTGCCATTATCTCTATTTCTAGACTGCTCTACATATCTGTGATTATCTCTATTGGATGTGTGTGGGGGGGAAAAAACTGTTTCTTGTATATTTGTTTTACTGCTGATATGAAACGCCCATTTTTATGCACTTCTGTCACTTTCTGCCTGGAAAGAGCTGCAAACAAACTTGTGCTCTGTGACGTGTTGTTTTTTTAGCCACATTTTCTCCCCTGCCATATTTGAATTTTAACAGGTGGATGTTCCACAGGTTCATCTTTACTGTGTGCTATTTAGAGCCCACACCCTCATCTGTGACCATGGCCCATTGTGGCTGCTAGAACACATGGTGAAGCCAGAGGCTCAAACCCTGTGACATCATCACTGTTATATATTATATATAGATTGCTATTGAATCATGGGGTGTACTTAATTTTTCATGAGACTGCACCGAGTCTTGTGAAAATTTTATTTTTCACACGACCGTATATGGAGCATGCGTACATTTTTGTGCTCTCTCGTCCACCTCAGGGTCCTGGTCCAGCATGGTGGGGAGTGGTGAGAACATCGGGAAGCTTGGGCTGATTCCTTATGCCATCTCCTGGCTGTACAGCGCCATCGAGCGCCGCAGAGAGAGGACGTGGACTGATCTCACTGTATCAGTGTCTGCTGTCGAGCTGTGCTGCGGAGAGGAGGATACGTTGAGGGATCTGCTGGGGGAAGTTGTTCCCTCATTAGGCAGTATCCAGGACAGCCCGAAAGCCCATATTAGACTCCAAGAGGACCCAGTCTATGGAATTCAGGTAGAAGGAATTTTTTTTCTTTTAGGAAAAGAGGATTGTTAAATTTCTTCCACCGTGTCTCTTTTACCTCTGCCGTGGCACACAGTGGCCCAGTGACCCACATTTGTAGTGTGTTTCCTGATGAGCATAATCAGCATCAAAGCTGCTGAGTTACTGTCAATGGAATGATTATAAAGTGTAATAAATCTTTGTTAACATAAACAAGCTAACCCAAAGTAAACATGGAGCTAAGGTTATACATTTAACTGCTGATAGGTGACATATTTGTGTTTTCAGCAGTACATCAAAAACTTAATTTAAGAATAAAAACCAAAAAAAAGTGAAACTATATCCACATTTATGTCAGCTAGATTAGTTAGATTTGTAGTCTGCGATGCCTGTAAGCTAGACTTCACGTGTGCCCTCTAGATGTGATAAAATGAATTTTTATTAATCTTCATTTAGACAGTTTGGATAATGGTCCACACTGTGTTGGAAACAATAATGGTGCTGGGAGTGAAACCTATTATGCTCCACAGCAGATTATATCTGATTGCATTATGGCCCTCCTCCCTCGCACTGCTGTTTATCAAATGCAAGCCAGCATGTCATTAGAGCGGGCATGGCATCCTGATTTTTATAAAAAATGTAAAATAAGACAAGATTTTATACTAGCTTCCTCTCTCCTTCCAGCTACGCAACCACAACCGGGTGAAGGCCCCCACTGCCGAGCGGGCTGCTTCCCTGCTGGATGCGGCCATTGCGGCACGTCGGCACAGTGACTTTATCACATACCTGTGCGACAGCTCCATAATGTTCTTCACTCTTCACGTCCAGGCTCCACGTACAGAAAGCAGCACCATTGGAAAAGGTTGGAATGAAATATTCAGCTCACAGTGAATTAAGCAGTTTCCACAGTTCGCTCAAAATTCACTGCTTGTAAAATTCAGATCAGTAATCAGGATACGTTATGATTCACGTGTTCTTTATTAGCACATCTGAAAACATGCGATGCTTTTTTGCATTTACCTTCATTCAGCTCAGCTGTATAATTTCAATCCTTAGGTTCACGCAGCCCCACCAAGTTGACCATGATAGATGTGTGTAGCGGTATGAGGGGTATCAACAAAAATAAACCCCCTCATTCTGAACTGAGCCCTATTGTCCTGTCTCTTCTAAGTGGACATAAAGCCACCCCAAACAAGTAAGAATGTAACTCAAAAATGTTACCAGTGCAAACATTTTGCAATACAATGGAAAGTGAATATTTTGAGAGTTTCCTGAAGCACTTACTGTTATTTTTTTTTTTAAAACAACCACATTTTTGCATGTAAACCTATTTATAGCAGTCGAAAACCTACAATTATAACTACAAAGGAGTTGCACTGTCTCTGCACAGGAGTGGTAAGTTGACCATGCTCCTTCAAGAGTCCTTGGGTCGCACAAACTGCCACACTGCAGTGATTGCTCAAATCACCGATTCTTTGGCACACCTTCAAGAGACCTTCTCTACCATCCAGCTTGCTTCTCGTATTCGCAGGACACAAAAGAGGACAAAGGTACTGTAAATATCAGCCTTTCTTTTCTTTTTACCTGTCTAATCATGTGACTATTTCTCTAGCACCCCAAAAACTGTTGAATGTTGCTTTGGATTTAAAAGACACATCTAATATTGGTTCTAATAGCATGATCCGCCTTCATCCAACAGCAATCTACCTCATGTTCCCCTTGTGGGAGGAGTTTGACTAGAGAAAAAAGAGGGCTGCAATCCTTTTCCCTGCGGGCGTTCCACTCCACTGATGAGGTAGACGTCGACATCCGTCCTTTTCGCCTGCGTGGTGAGCTAGATGAGCGCTCCAGTAGTGACCAGTCTTGTGACACAGTCATCCAGATAGACTCAGATGGCTCCGTCCACCCCAGAGCAGCCCCGAGGCAGGTGCAGCCTGAGTTTGTACCCATCATACCATCTTTGCATCCTAACAAGGCTGACTTGGATGACCCGGAGTTTACTGCTCTACTCCAAGAGCTTCTGAGAATTCCTCAGCTGCAAGTAGAAAAGAAGACAGAAGCAACTTTTCTAGGGCAAACCGAAGTTCCGAAAGCAGAGAGGAAGCAGCCAGAGAGGGACTGTCTTAAATGTGACACGTTTGCGCAACTTCAGCAACGTTTGGGTTGTATCGATGGAAGCGACATGACAATGGATGTGCTCAAATCTTCCTTAAAAGGTGCTTCTTTAAATAATGTCACAATCAAGTCGCAGCTCCAGAAGGAAACGCTAAAACCGTCAGATACTGGAACACCACAGACGCTGCTGAATAAGGGGTTGAGTTGTAGTCAGACCTCTGCTGGAGAAAAGCAAACAGATGGCGCTTCCCCCGGAGACAGTTTTCAGAGAGAGGATTCGGGTCTGTATGACTGTGAGGAGTGTAGTGCAACCAGTTCCAGCGAGGAACTGCTGAATCAAACTCTTGGCCTAAACTTGACCTGCCGGTCTGGGCCTTCTAACACTGGAACTCTTAAGTCAGGTAATAAGCGCTCTTCCAAGGGCTTTGATGTGGATGCTAAGGTCAAGGCAGTTACCAGTTCTCTTGCACTTCAGCCTTCAGAAAAACAGGAAAGTGCTGAAACTGCTGAGTGGTACAAAACAGACAAAAGGACCTCACCAGTTGGCAAAAGCTCTCCCATATCTCCTTCCTCTACTTGTCCCTCTTCACACTCCTTAGCTAAAAGTGTTATACTTGGAGATGTCTTAAACAGCCACCCCAGAGAGGATATAAAGGAAATGAAAGCCACTATCACTGTGACTGTTCAACAGCCACTGGACTTAAAAGGTCAAGATGAGCTTGTTTTCTCTATGGTGGAGGAGGTGACCATCAGTGGAGCGTATGATAGAGCGAGGACAGGTGGAAATATTATTTGTATCAGAGACGCGGCACAGTCGCAGGCACACGCTCAAGACTCTGCCAGTTCTCAACCAATCCAGATAATCAGCAATGTCAGTGAGGAATTTGCAGCTCCAGGCTCTTCTGGTGCACATGAAAGCTCTGCTGTTCAGCCTGTGGCCACAGGGGGTGGGACTGAAAAGTCCCAGCATCAAGTCAGAAGGGAAAAAAGGGTGTTGCCTTCATTCATAAACCCCATGTTGATTAATACAGATGTAGACTGTGACTTGGATGGTGCCAAAGACAATGAAAGTCCTCATAAAATGTTTGCAGGAGCCAAGTCAGACTCAGAGACCAAAAGAAATAAAGTCCGATGTTCAGACGATAGGGAGGTTCTTCAGAAGGACTGTGCGCCTTTAGCTTCTGAGAAACATGTCAAAAAGTCTGACAAGGCATGTTATTCATCTTGTAGCCAAATTTCTCATGAGCCAGTTGTCCTAGAAGATTTGGGTTTTTGTAATAAACCTTCAGAAAACAAAATGTGTGAAAAGAGAAATGCAGACAAAATTTACCCCAGACAATGTGGGCATGTTTATTCCTCTAACTCTGCAAGGGTTTCAGAGGTGGCAGAAATCGCATGCAGAAATACCCCCAAGAGAACTGGTGTGTCACCTGGTTGCCAAGAAACCGCTCTTTCCTCCTATTCATCAGGCAGCTTACCTCGAGGCTGGCAAAGTGCCAAACACCAGGATGACTACCTTGGAGACTCGAGGGGGCTGACATCATCCACTCCCTGTAGCCCAAGGGTAACTCTAGAGAGGAGGAAGGTAAGACAACACTCCCCTACTCACCATAACCTCCATATCTCCTCTCCTCAACGATATGGAACAGAGTTCAAACAGGATTCTAGTAGTACTTATAGAAGGGGTATTGGATCTTTGTTTGAAAAATCAGCTTCAACGGTGAAACGTGATAATACAAGCGGCAGGCTGAAGTCACCCACCGAGGAAAGTGGCAGGCTTTTCAGTGCCAAACTGCAGCAGCTGTCTAGAAGGACTAATTCTCTTGGGCGGATCCCAAAGGACTTTCCAACGCTAGAAAGAGGCAGTAGCAACACTTCTATGAGCTCTAAGGGGAGCTCCAAGGGAAGTATGGAAGGGGCTTGTAAGTCTGCTTATAAAGGAAATTTTGAGGGAGACTGTACCTTTCCGAGAGCCAGCAGGAGCCCAAGGAAAAATCCTCGCTCTGAACAGAACCTTCACTTTTTCCCTTCTGAATACCCTGTGACTCAGTCTTCTAGGCATATCCATTCCAAGCTCTCCGCTGTTGGAAAGCTTAAGATATCTAGCCCCAAAGTCCGTCGATCGTCGGCCCCTAGCATCAAGAACCTCAGCGCCTCCCACAAAAACCTGCAGGACTCCGTCAATCATAGTGCCAGTCTTTCTCCAGACAGTAAAACAGTTAGCTATGAACGGACATCCTCCTTTTTTTCCTCTTCCCCGCCACGGTCTTATCACTCTATCAGCCGGACTCCAAGCCAGAGCTCCACATGCTCATCTACAAAATCTGCCATCCAGGGATTTGTCAATGGTCGTTTCTCAGACCTCCTTAAGGACAGGGCCCTCAGTCCTACAATGGGAGGATCGGACCAAATGACCTCACTGCCTTCCCCTTACAGTCAACTGACAGCTCCCCGCATGCCTGATCGTCTGAGTGGGCATGCAAGTGACACCACCAGTGTGTTAAGTGGCGATCTACCACCAGCTATGGGGAAGACATCCCTGCATTTCTCTAACAGGAACAGTTTGGTGAGCAGTGGCTATGACAGCATGGTAAGGGACAGTGAGGCCACAGGCAGCAGCACCTCAAACAGAGATTCTGTCAGCGACAGGAGCGCCTCCCTCCTCAGTGTGGCTCGCAGCAGCCGATCATCTCGGAGAAGAAGTAGCACAGGTAAAAACACCTGGACTAACCTGTTTTTTGGACCGAATTAAATGATTTTCATTTCTGGAAAGATCACAATGTTCATTGTGTTTACATCACAAAGTTAGCATAAATTCCTGACGAAAATTTTTGGTTCGTAATCTGACCACATAACATATTAATGTGGCATTAATTAGAGATGACTCATCTGTAGAATGCAGTCAGACCTAGTTTCCTTGCTGGCAATAAAAGCCAGATTGTGTAGGGCGTAACATCATTAATACATGAACCCAGTGAGGGCACTTACTGATGGAATCAGAAACACAGAAAATGAAGCGTGTTCGGTTGATACAGTAAATTATACAGATGGGCGTGTGCATGCTAGCAGTACTTGCTAACCGAATTATGTGCTCTAACAGAGTTATGTTGGAAACATGGTTAATATTGTGAACAATAAAGAAAACAGGACTGAAAGCTTTTGCTGAATTTACAATAGTTCCCTAAAATAACCCAACTGTTAATTGTCAACTGCCAGTTCTGTGTGTGCTCAGTTTCTCCTCACGTGTCCCTCTCTGTAATGAAAATCTACAGTTTGAACATATAAAGTGCACTATCTTTTCCTGCACTGGCAGACTAACTCAATTCAGAGAGCGTTGCAATAATCGTGTCTCCGGTCTTGACTTTTGGTAGCTCTGCAAGCTGCATTTGGCCTCAGGCAAACTGTTCTTCCAGGAGGGAACACGGTGCAGGCACTGAAGGCCACATATGGACATGAACCTAATGTGGCAGCTCATGAATAATTTCCAGCTGTAGCTGCCTTGTGTGGAGATCCACGAGTGATATTGTAAATGTGTGACTCACTGTGACCTCTTTGTGATACTATTAAATCCTAAACACTTAAATTAAGAGTCAGCACGAGCCCACTGACACGCAATACTGCAATAAATGTCATGAATACCCTTTTTAAAAAAAGTCAACACTTCAGCGTGTTTCAGAAGAAAAAGCACATGTTGGTTCTCTCGGCTCTAGGTACTCAGCAGCGCCGCGTTTCCCATGATCCACCCCTGACCCTGAGGCGCTCGGCTAGCGGTCTGCGGTCTCGCTGCATGGATCAGGGAATCCCAGAGGCCTACGAGATCAAGGTTTATGAGATCGACAATGTGCAGAGGATGCAGGAAAGAGCAGGTGCTGGCAAACAGGTGCTGGGTTTATTTTGATTCGTTTTTGGAGGTTAAAGGGCACTACATAAAAACAGTATGACCTTTATCAACCTCTACTGGCAACGAGCGGGAACAGCCACCAACAGACAGGATCATGTTTTGTTTTTTTTAACCAAGTCATTTTTGTAACATAGAACTCATTTAGTTTCATTAGCAACGGTAAGTAACAATTCTATTTGTCATGGGATAAAATAACAAATGTTATGGCTGCCAAACAATATCTTAGTTTTACCCCATTTATTGATATAATAAATTGGAAAAGGTGCATATTTTGGAAATGTGATATCAAGATTGCCATCTTAGTTGCAGAGATTTGAGAAACGCAACAGATATTATGAGGCGTGCAACCTCAGCTATGCTATCAGCTTAATAGTGAGGTGCCTCCAGCATTTAGAGCTATAAGGTAACTCATGAAAATTATATCCCATAAAGCATTTTCCATTGGAGGGAATATTTTTCTAATTCTTTTCCATATGGGTGGAAGAAGCTTAATAAGCTCCACTGTGTAAACCTTGAATAAAAGACTCCGCCTGGCATTTACAGTGAAAATGCGCCTGAAAGCAAAACAGGGTCCATGTGGTGCATGTGGTGACGTAATGTCCCATAACGACAGCTCTGGCCCCATGAGACGATTCCCTGCCTCCACCAGTCTCAGGCAGGGCAACTTTGATACAATTTTAATGACCACATGGGGTAAATTAGGTCAATGCTGCAGCAGAGAACAAAGAAGTAGAACAAACAGAACACAATTTAGGTAAAAGATAATACCAGATTTTAAAAATTATACATATGGATTTTTACACATGGCTTTTATTGACCCCGCCAATTAAGAGAAGATATTTGCTGTTCTTCATTAAAACCTATGAAGTACTCAAATGCTGTATTGCAGCCCGTATTGTTTCAATGAGAAGAGTAAAGAAGTGATTTTGTTTTGTTTTTAAGCTTTTATTAATTTTTATGTTCTGCGTGAATCTTAGTGAAAAACATTAAATGAGTAAAAGTAGTGAAAAGTGTGTGTTTGTGCTTTCAGGGGCCCACATGCTTCAGTGCCAAGCTGAAGTTTTTGGAGCACCGGCAGCAGAGGATCTCCGGAGTGCGAGCCAAATACAACAACCTGAGGAGAGAGCTGGAGCTGGTCAAACGCAGCCTCATGCTGGAGCCCGCCAAGTGGAACCAAGAGTGTCAGTGGAATTATTTAAAAAAAAAAAAAAACAAACGTTATGCAACTTTTCTATCACGTATTAGGAACTTTTTTTTTGCTAATATTTGTAAAGAGTCAGCATTATACAAAGGCTGTCAGAGGAAACTGTAATGCTGTTCCACGCTTTTGATTATTAGTCAATGAAGTCCTGACCACAGGAGTCGTCCCTGCTGGCAATGAAAATGAATACAGGTTTAAGGCACATCCATCTTTTATATACAGTCTGTGTTCCTACAGTAATAACCGTAATAACCCCAGTTAGCAAGCTAGCTCAAACTTAGCTATGCTGTGTGTATTTGGCATTGTCTGCCTTGTCATGTCAAAGTCAGTTTTGCTGTCACTATACTGACACACGGGTACACAGCGTATACAGTAATTTCTCAACCATTTTACAAGCTACATGACACAGTGCAAGATAATCATGCAGTTTTGGCTTGTGCTGATTTGCACACAGATTCTGAGCATATACTGCATGTACGTATTTTTTTTGCAGTACCCGTTGTAACACTTTTGCATAGCACATTTTCTACAGCAAGCAGACCATAAAATAAATTAGACACATAATTCTGTAACTAGATGATGGTGGGTAATTTTGCTTGAAAGGTGACTGAAATGATTAAAACATGAGCAATCTTTTGCAGATTAATTGGTTAAATGATGAATCGTTTAAGCTCACTTCAGCGAATAAGCAAATAATGAGCTTGTCATATGCAGGAGGCTGCATCCTGCTATTCCTGGAGCAGCATCTTGGCTCTTCATTAACATCATTAGCATTACCCTCACCAGTATTTGGTATTTTATATTCTACTTTTAGCACAGAACATTGTTGTTAAATAAGAAGAGGCTGTTAGACCATCAAATGCAAGTTTTTTGAATTAAGAAATCTCTATTCTGTGCACTTTTACCTCCAATTTTAGATTCACACAATTTTTTGCCCCATACAGTAATACATAATGATAAGGTAAAGTGTCACTTCGTTATCCTTCCCCAGCCGACCTATGGCAGACGTTCGAGGTGGACTCCCTGGAGCATCTGGAAGCTCTTGAGTTGGTGACGGCTCGGCTGGAGCGCAGGGTCAGCCTCTGCAAGGCCAATGTCATGATGGTTACCTGCTTTGACGGTGTCACCAGGAGACGGCGTAAGAAGAGACGGCGAAAAATGCCAGATCACAGAGCCATGAAAGGATACTGACTTACTTACTGATATATAGCGGGAAATAAGACTTGGCTTATCTCTTTCTTTTAGCCTATTATGTAGATGTGGTTTATTATCACTGACGTTTACACTGAAATCATTTCTGCACAGGGGTGTGTAAGGTGAAATCACAACATAATCACCTTATGTTTTGAAATACCACATTGCCTCTGGTCCCCTGGTGGGAATTCCTCTGGCCCTTTGCTTAATGTTTTTCTGGGATCAGACATTAATTGCACTCCTTTAAATAACCAATAAAGAAGTGTGTTTATGCCCTTTTTTTTAGCAGTATATTTAATGCCATCAGTTCAGCTCAGTGCAGCATCTAATGCTAAATAGATATTTTAGTGTAGCTAAAGGAATCTGCCAGATATTTAAAGAAAAATCAACATTTTTGCTATAAGATGATTTCCAAAGAGACACTGTGTTTCTTAGACTTCTTTTCCACCAACAGAAAAAGAGTGTCGGTGCTATAAAGCTTGCACCACAAAACTGCTGGGTCCAATGTTGGGCACCGCTGAGGTCAGAGGTTATGGGAGGGGCTACCACAAGAAATTCAACAATGATTGGCAGATGTAGCCCAAAGATTGTGTCTGTCATGATTACATTCCCATAGAAATTACCCCAACTTCTGCTAATAACCCTGCACAATAACTGGTACTCAATGTGCGCAGGTTCTCTAAAGGAATAAAGGCAGAAAAGGCTCTGCAAAGGTGGAAAAGAGGGATTAGATCCTGGTTCTCTGGAAAGCCTTTAGGGTAAACACTACAGTTTATGTTGGATACAACTACCATCTACACATCTGTGCAGGACAGCTCAAGAGGCAATTACGGTTCAAAATGAAGCACCTTTGCACTCTGTTAAGCAATGAATAAGGACATTTGGTAAATGGAGCGCTTTTCTACTCCTGCTTAAAGCGCTTTTACACTACAAGCCACTTTCAGACAGTGCTTTATTCCAGTTGTACTCTATCTATCACTCACTTGGACATGCAGACTTCAGTCAAGGATCCAACCACCAATCTTCCGATTAAGTGGACTACCCACTCTACCTCCTGAGCCACAGCTATCCCGTTTGATGCAGATATTTACAATACCTCAACATCTTCAATACAGTACTGTCATTCAGTGACAAACAGAGCAAAACAACTGTAATGCAATTCAATGTGATCTTCATGTACTTTAAGTTTCAAGTGTTTTGCTATTCTTATTGATTTACTGGTCAAATCGATAATCTAATCAGCCAACACAATGTACTTTGCATTATTCAAACAGGAGTTTGTACTTTGTAGCAAAGCTTCAGCTGTCTCTGAGTAAAGGAGTGATTAGTCAAATTTTGAGCTGAAGGCGGTGGAGCTATCACAAAAAGGGAATACTATGCCACAGATGATGCCAATTTGTAAATAGATTTTGGTGCTAAAACTACAAAGGTTGTGTATTTACTTCTTTGTAACTAATGTAAAGAAGAAAGCTGCCATAATTAAAAGGTAAACATTCAACAGGGATCTTAATGAACTGTGAGCAGAGGCTGAGCTGTAAAGAGGGAACAATCGCAGAATTGATACTGCTCGAGTTTGTGAACGTTTACGCCAACAGAAAAGTAATTGTTTGTCTGGGTTGAGGCTGTCGGTGATCAATACACTGACTGTAAAACACATTAGTAAATGATTGGGAGTAGAATAAAAGAATGCAGATTCTACTGACTGTGTAATGGTGGAGTAATTACTCTAAAGGAATAACGTCATTAAGTCTGAGGAGCCCCGTGGCTCCGAGCCATGATGCTGGGATGTCCACCTGGATCAATGTGTTTAAACAGAGAGTAAAGAATCTGTCACTCTCTCTCTCTCACACACACACACACACACTGGATGTTTGTTGTCGTGAATCTTATTAATCCGCATGTTGTTGTCACTGTGAATACATGAGCACAGCACTCAGTTACGCTTCTGTGTGGAGACTGTGCATCCTTTGATTGGCAAAAATTAAAAGTGCTTTACTGTTCCTGCTCCTGCTGCCGTCACATCTGTGCTCCTGTCATTTCTGCTCACAAGAGCCGATTTTTATGCACGTGTGCATGCTTTTGTGCTTGCGTGAGTGCAAAGAACAATAAAGTGAGAGTTCTCCTGCAATGTTTTCTTGCAGAGTGACATCGTCAACGGGATCGGTTTCTCAAGCTGTCAAATAAAAAGGTAATGATAGCAGGCAGAGTTCAGCCCTGTGGGGGTATTATAGGATCAGCATCATTAAGGAAGAAAAAGTGGGAAAAAAGCACGCGCGCACACACACACACACACACACACACACACACACACACACACACACACACACACACACACACACACACA
>JAVDPK010000871.1:318042-339996 GCA_034780415.1 Cichlasoma orientale | reverse complement strand
TTGTTGGACAATGGGATGCTCCCAGTCGTGAAGCTATAAATTCTGGGATGCTCTATATGTCTGGATGCCAATCCAGTGGACAAGGCACCATAAGAACCCAAGGCTGCTGCATGTGCCCACAATTATCTGCAGAATGCAGTAGGTACTCATGGTCAGATTTTTTTTATTGCTTATTATTTTTACTAAAGTCGAACTGAAATTACAGACCACTTTTGCTAAAAAAAATAAATAAATAAAAACAAATATTGTATGTCTTTAGGTTTTGTAATTGTTTTATGATTTTTTAAAAAAGTTTTGGCATTCCCTACACTAATGTTCTCCATTCTTACCCCCACTTACTCCATATATCATTTCTCACTTGAGCAGTACACTATACCACAGTTACTTGTATGCTACTCCGTGCGCTGTTATGCCACATTGCATGCTATTGTGTGTTAGTACGCTACTCTGAATTGGACATCTTGTTGAGTTTTGTGCCATTTAATAATCATATGTAGTGCTGAGAGGTTTTAACAGTCATTTGCCATCATCACATCCAAAAATGAGGCAGCTAATGCTAGCAAGACCCCTTCATTAACAAACAGCATCAGCCATGTGGGGGTTATTGATGTGATAATTATTGATAAATATTTACAGAACAGTGGAGATCAAAGGGAATTTATATTTTGAAAAATCGTCACATTAATTATGATATTGCAACGTCATCACAACATTTCAGTTCGACTTTAAGTGCGTGTGTGTGTGTGTATAGGGAAGTTTGAGATGTTTTTAAAGCATATCGTGTTCTCCCGTGTCCACATTATGGGGATGAGAAAGGGCCAGAGTCTGTGTTTATTTGGAGCTGGAGTAGAGCAGACTATTGGCTGATGGTCATTGTGATGTCACTTCTACCTCGGTTATTTTGAAAGCTCTTATATATTTGTTCTTAATTTTAAATGGCAGGCAGGCAGGCAGGCAAGCAGCACCTACTTGTTACATGGACAGGAGCAAAGACCACAGAATTTCCCTAGATCGTTCAAATTCTTTTCTGCATCCTTCATGTCCTTATTGATTTGGTCCATTCCCTCCTCGATGCGCTCCAGTTGTTCTGATTAAACACAAGTCATTTATCCCCCACAGAACGGAGCACAAGAAGAAGAGAGAGAGAGAGAGAGAGAGAGAAATAGAGAAAGAAGAGGAGAGAAAGAGAGAGATAAAGAGGACAAAGGAGAGAAGACAACAACTTCAGACACTATGACGAAAGAAAGTAAAACAAAAAAAAAAAAAAAAAAGAAGGAAAAACTGGACGCCACCACATATGTAAAGAACCTTTGGGGCACATTGTCAGTACCTACTTGTTACATGGACATATGAAAAGCCCACAGCATTTCCCTAAATCTTTTAAATTTTTCTCGGCTTCCTTCATGTCTTGGTTGATATGGTTCATGCCATCTTCAACACGATCGAGTTGCTCTGGTCAGGACAAAGGGATGACAGTAGTGGAATGAATTTCATTGACTGATTGACAGAAATATGAGTCATGATGAGCAGCAACTGAGGCGTTCGTGTGCACTCTGGCGTGTGTGTGAGAGTGAGAGATAAAAACTGAGCTTCTGTAGAGTGCATCGATTTGGCTGGCTAAAACACAACTGTGTGCACTTACAGAATTTTTGGTCCAGAAAATGGTCCAAGAAAGCCCCGCCAAAAATCAAATAATGAAAGTAAGTATCGTTTCTCTAGCTACTTAATTTAGTTGGAAGTAGAAACTGAACACACATTGTTGGTGGAAATTAGCTTATCCACTTTCTCAAATGAATAGATCAAATATCACTCACAAAAATGATCCAGCAGGCTGGTTTAGCATGAAGAAAATTTAAAGGTAATAAGGCCTTGGCCTGGCCTGGCTCTGCCTGAAAGGGACAAAACCCATCTTTTAGCACCAGTTTAGCTTAAAACTGTCACTGGAAGCAATATAAAATATTTTCATTATTATAATATAAAATAATCAGTTTGCATTGGAGGCAGCGGCTGGCAGATTTTCTTAGCTTTAGAAAGAGCCCGCCTAACTGCTCCCACCATGTCCAGTGTCAGCTGATGGCAGAAATCTTCCTGTCTGAACATTTGTATCTCTCTCTAGTCGGAGAATATGAGGATGCTCTGATATAGCTCAAGGCCTTTTCGGTTGCGCTGAAAGTTTCGCTAGAATAAAGCAAAGAATTTTCACTTGAAGCCTTTTAATGTGGGGTCAGCATCACGCAACACTGAAAGGGCTTTTCTGTCGTAAGCTACATTGAAGCTGAAACCCATCAAACTTAACATGTAAAAATGAGGAGAATTTGACGTTACATGTTCTTCAGTTATTTATGAACCATCACAGCTACAGTTAGTGAAATATCCTGACACCTAAATATGTGCAGCTACAGCATATATATGCGGGCTGTGAATCAAGGCAAGAGCATGAAGAGCGTGCCCTTTTGTTGCCACCACAGAGTGTCTGGATCCTGCCTGTGTTGCTTTTGTCTGGCTTTACAAATGTTCAGTGTAACTGGAAGGATTTTAAATATGAGTGCTTTCTGGTTAGTGAGCGTCAGGGCCTTTGTCATGCTGATGGGTGAGCATTCTACAAAGACTTTCCATCCAGATTGTGATTAAAGGAAATACAGTGCAGGCAGAGTGTGAAAGCGTGAGGCACGGTTAAATATGGAAGTGGACTGAGAAACTAGTTCACTGACTTTTTACAAATTTGTAAAATCCCTGGTTGACGTTCATGTATGCTGATGTACTCAACCGATAAAGGAGAGTATATCGGGTTAGCATGCGGTGCTCATTGAAGAGCGATAAGGAAAAAAGGGTCAGTGGCTTAAAGTTAAAATTCAAACCAGTTTTGACCAGAAGCAAACCACTGCAGCCTGTAAAAACTGACCTCAGCATCAACGGTGCAGAGGTACAGCCGCTCTGCCTGCGCAAAATCAATACTGTGAGGTCGCAGGTCAGCTCAGGCCCGTGTGTCCAGTCAGCTGTTGCGAAGGATCCTGGAGGATCCTGCAGCACTGGAGGCACTAAGGCTAAATGGATGGTTGGAGGAGGGATAGAGCTTTCCCCTCCATGAGTGATGTTAGTGCAATTAGGGCTGACCTCTTACTGCAGCGCTGCAATGGTTTACATACCTTCCAGGAAATAGAAGAGCTGAGGGCTCATGTCTTGCCAGGAGTCATAATATCGTGCTACCGCATTCGCTTCACACTACAAATGATATCTTTTAAGGATAGTGTGAGCTGGCTTTCACATTAAACAAAAATCTGCATCTAATCAGGGATTGTACAAATCCGTATATGGGTTGATAGACGAGTGGTTGAATATTTTGTCTTTACCAGCTAAATCGATCGTTTTTCTTATCCACCTCTGGGCTGTTAGTGGGGTTGAAGAGCCCATTTAGCTGTCCTCAGACTGCTTTGACTTTATTGTGACAGAAAGCAATATAATAGGACATAGAGGTGTTTATTTATGTATGTTTCTGGACAGTATTATAACACAAATAGATCCAAGAACAGCCCAGAAGTTAGACTGCCACAGGGACGAGCACGTTGCCTGGTTTCCGGACAGTGAGTCGTTGAGCTGTGATGTTTTAGTTCTGCAGTGGCTGGCATTAAATCTTCTTAACAGGATCTGTTAAGGTTTTGGCACTTATGAGAATTCCTTCGACTGTCTTTCTCAGCTCAGAAAAATAATAAAAAGCTGCTGGCAAAGTAAACGCAGTTATGCAAACTAAAAAGAAAAATGTTAGCCAAAGGAAACAAATGTTAAAAGAAGCTGAAAGAAAGAAAACATCCCCAAGGTTAAACTTGAAACCTTCACCAGTCAAATAAAGCATGCAATAAATCAAATCCCTACTAAAAAAAAATAGATAAATAAAAAATCTGAGGAAAAAAATGAATTAGTTTGGAAAGGCTCTCAAATGAAAACAAGCAACTGTATATGAAACGTGTCATTTACAATTGATAATACCAACATATCTAATAATGAAAGTCCAACTTTTAGTGCTGCTAGTATTTCAGTGTAATCATATCTATTTCTTAATATCATTAAACCAACTTTGTGCCTATATGTCGCAGCATAACTTGCCATCACTCCTCTTGCAGACTTACCTCCCTGCTCGTCCAGCATAACCAAAGTCCTGATGCCGGCATCTTTGCTCTGTTCCCCAAAGACAGGAAGGTAGAAAAGGAGGAGAATAACATGAAATATGAGTCAGTAATGAGGCTACAGGAGCTTAGGGAAACATGACTGTAATGAACAATTTTCACTTTTGTTTCACCCAAAGCTGCTTTTTGTTCAGTAAGAAAACTCCACTTCCCCCCTTTCTAGTTTGTATTCTTTGAAATTAAATTCTCCTAAAGAGATTAAACACATTGGCAGAGGACAATTAAACTTGCAGCTAACAAGAAGTATGTGCTCGCCTCCACTAAATAGCTTTTTTATTACAGCAGGAGAGCTACACGCATACTTTTAAAAGGTGCTCTTTGCAATTATCCGCTGCACATTTAAACTAAAAAAGGTCGACCTCCAGCGAGCAAACTTTTACCGGCGTGTGTGTTAAAATGCTTTCAGATGTTTGCTGCTTTTCTTTCATGTTATGTAAAAAAAAATGTTTAGCCTTAACTCCATTTCTTTAAGAGACTTTGCCTTTTTCGGGTCACCACTGCAGCAAGAAGGCGTTCCTCATTAAACAAAGATTACATTAACTCACTGCTCCATCTAGTGGTACAAATTGGTATTACATAAAAGTATGACCCAGCCCTAATTCAGCTTTACTTGATATTTCTTAAACACAATACATACAAGCATTGGATAGTTACAGTATCATCTCACTCTGTGAGGAGCTTTAGTTCATCTTGGAAGTTTTTTTTTAAATAGTTCTAAACACAGGAATTTACAATAAAGTACCTTTTAAAGAAGTAGTTTCTTATTTGGGGCAGTTTTGTGATACTTGAAATACCTGAAACACCTAGCCAGTCTTCACCGACTCAGACCAATAATAGTTTGAGCACATGCTTCACTAAAAACAAGTGTGGGATAATGTCTAAATTAGTAAAGTATTGATTAGAAGATGTAAATGTCATCTATTCATTACAGGTGGAAACAATCTAAAGGTGACTGATAACACTAACACTGATAGCAGATTAGAGGTCCAAAGAGTCATCACCTTTGCATGGTGCATTTTTCTTTTACAGATTTTTTCCTTTTCCTTCAAATTTATTTATTTATTCGTTTTCTGTTCTGTTCTGGAACATCTGAGCCTGCAAGAGCATTCAGGAGTAATGCTACTAGTCACTGATAGGCTGGGTTGGCAAAGGAGTCTGAGAAGACACAGTATAGCAACACTAGCTTACACACAACTGTGTGCTTCTTAAAAATGCAGCACTGAGATTTGGCACCTGGCTCAGCCTGATAGGCATAAATAAGATTATGGTGTGTCACGGTATACACACACACATTCTTCTGTGCACAGCATGACAAACTAGCCACCCCCTGCCGCCTCAGCAGTTTGGAAGGAAAGCCACATTGATGCTTGAGAGGCGAGAGGGGAGCAATGAGGAAGCTGGCGTATAAATTATTCTGTAATTCTGTAAGCCTTTGCATGAGAAATCCCAGAGTATCTGAATGTGTCCCTGGGGAAACCCAGGAATAATCAACCATACAGGACTCAGGATTGGGTGATGCAGCTCCCTTAATTTAAACTGGTGGTCGTGTTATCCTACA
Organism: Cichlasoma orientale; assembly: GCA_034780415.1. NCBI lineage: Eukaryota > Metazoa > Chordata > Actinopteri > Cichliformes > Cichlidae > Cichlasoma > Cichlasoma orientale. Next base: position 334,257 of record JAVDPK010000871.1, on the reverse strand, counting down.
CCTCCAGTGATGGAGTTGGCTTTTTATTAGAGATCACTGCTACAGGTTTACAGTTTATGTTTGTTGGAAAGATCTAAAAATATTATTTTTGTACCTGTGAAAACATTTTAAATGTTCCATATTGTATCTAATAATCCTTGCTTTTTAGAATGGCCTGACAGCAATGAGCGAGCTAAGCTAAGCACACTCTGTTAAAACTGTGGAATAACTGGACTAAAGTAGTTACTTCTACACAATCACGCAGTTAAACACTTTTAGAGCTGAACCGCGTGTTTGGATTCCATTCACATTAATCCTGTGTGACATCACGAGAGCCACGGAATGTTATCAACAAGAGAAACTCCAGCTTCATGTTACTGTAGCTATTTGTGCTGCATCCAAAGCAATCTGTTAATGAAGATTTTCAGATTAAACTAATGTTCAATAAAGCAGCAGAGACGGCGCACATGATCACTAAACTGATGTCTGTCTCATTCATTTCCTCCATTCTCTCAGCTGAAATTTCAATCTGGCTGTTGCTGCCTGCAGTCTCTGAGATTTTTATTTTTCTAAGATTTGCATTAACCCTGTATGAGCCTCTCCCTTGCTCTCCGCACTCCATCTTTCAGACCGCGTACGTAAAGGAGCTGTAAGTTTCTCCTCTGTCCTCCCCTCCTTCAGGCCCTCCCTGCCTCCCTCCCTGCCTGCAGTACATTTGTAGGGTGGAGCTGCATGGTGAGATATGTCGACTGATGATCAATATGACCTTGAGAGCTGCAGCGGGTAGCTTGTTAGCCGCCCCCACCCCCAGATGCCCTTACTTCTTCTCTCTCTCTCTCTCTCTCTCTCCGTGTTTCACTCTCCCTTCTTTCTTCCATCTGTGTCTGCTTGTTGCGGCCTCGGTGCATCACAGTATTATTTATTGGCACGACTGTTAGATGAGCAAATAGAAACCTGCAGTGTTTGTGCGTGTGTTCCTCTCACTGATGTCAGTCGTCTTCATGTAATGTGCTATTCACGCCATTACTCAGTTGACTCATGGTTCGCTAAAGCTGGGCACACACTTAACCATCAGGCTGATTATGAATGTGATTTGGACGCGCTCACCGACGCAGCCCAGCTGAACCGGGTCTATTCCAGTTGGAGTCCGTTGGTGTTTACACCAGCAGATAAAGCAACATGGATTTTGGTTTGTTTTCATAGTTTTTATTGTTGTAATTTGCATTTTTTTTTTTTTTTTTTTTTTTTTTGCATTTCCTTCATGTTATTTCCCTCCGTCTGCATGGTTTGTCCCTCTGTCAGTTTACTTCCTGTTTACTTCTTCATGTGGCTTTCTGGGTGCCAGCTACCCAGAGATTTTCTTAGAACAATGGCATGATCTAAGAAAATTTTAGCAACAGTTTCATGCCAAGAGTGACATAAAAACATCTACCGCTCTTCTGATCGTCCATGAAATGTCCTTTCTTACACTTTACACTTTTTACAGTTTCCATACAGACTGAACAGCCGAATTTCACTGCTCATTAGCCAGGTTAGTCACTGACCTGGCTGTTGCCATATCACTGTGGGATAGTAGATCCCTTTGTTTAGCCCTGTTTCACACTTCTGCTGCCTCTCATCAGTTTAGCTCAAATAGCACCGAGCTTCTCACCGTCCTCACTCTTCCCGTACGCGTTCATCTCGGCTCCTCTGAAATCTTAGTGTTGTTACGGTGACATGCTCGTGTGAGTGGGATGGTGTTCTTTAGAAAACGAGAATAATGATGGCATTGTGTAATCATGGTGCCGCTGGTGCTGTCAAGTCTAAAGAAATTATTTTAATTTGTAAAATGTAAAGGATCTCGTGCAGAGGTGCAATTACTTCTTTTGATGCTAACACGCACAGCAACGCATGAGACAAACTATGTTTGTTCTACACACGTTTGTGTGTCTGCTGTTTGCGGTGCGTTCAGTTCTCCCTGCCCAAGTTACTAAAAATGAAATTATTTAATAACCGTAACAACATTACAACGCAGGGGCAAAACTAAATAGCCTCATAGTTATAATATTAAAATGACTTTCTTGAGTCTCAGCACAGTAAAAGGTCTCTGCTGCAAACCTGCTGATGGAATAAACAGCATCCGTACTACAAACATGAAACCCTGAGACTTGATAGATATTCAGTATCACTCGTCATTTATTTCCAGCACTTGTTGCCTCAGATTTTTTTGGAATATTATCAGAAACTATATATTTAACTGAAAATAAATGAAACCAACGAGCAGCCAATATTTAGAATATTTTTCTTACCTCTTCGACCAGCTGCAGCATACGCCGAGTGCTCTCCAGGGACTGTGGAGAAATAAAAGATACAGTTATTTAAGACAGGCTTTGAAACGTTTTTGTGTTATGTGCTGTGTGTGTTTTTTTGTTTGTTTTTTTTAAGTGATGACAAATAAGCCAAGCATAGCACACGGCCATGAAGACAAGCTCACCTGCAATACTTGAAAATCAGCTGATCTCAGTGAAACCCCACATCAGTCTTAAGCCTAATTTATCAGTGCCATGATGACTGCTCTGTTCTGTGCTGGGGTCTTTCTGCTTCTCATTTCCCACCTTATGCATGCACATATGCACATGAAAGGGTGGGAGGTCCTTGTACACAGCCGTGGTAGCATTTTAAATTACTGCAGATGGAAATAACTTCTTCTTTGACTATTGTGTTCCTGTTAAAATCTCATTTGACGGGGTTTTAAACAACAACACAACGTGGGTAATCGCGTTCACTCGATCGAACGCGAGCGAGTGTGTATCAAAACAAAGTGGAGCCAATTTGAACAATCAGCGAGCCACAAACAGGATCCATACCTGAATGATTATCACTATGAACTCAGCATGAACTCACAGAGACAGGCTGTGTGCCCACTCTGTATTGAATATGTCTGACTGTAATAAATGGAAATTGTTATTTGTAACCGTGACTTCTCTGTAAGAACTTTAAAGCACTGTGCATCTACATCTAGAGATACTCCTCATTTCTTTATGTTTTGCTAGGAAAATGTGAAGTAGGTGCAGTGATTCATTGAAACATGTGCATACTGGAAGCAAAACATAAACAAATGAGGGGCAGCTTAAGACTTTTGCACAGCACTGTATTTCCATACAGTTATTCAGCAGTGCTTGTATAGCACATGAAGTGCATTTGTGTCTGTTTTAGAAAGCTGCCAGTGATTTATTCAAGAACGCAGCAGCTCTGCCAATAAAAATAACTACCCTTTGTTAATAAAAACAGGCACTGATCCCTTCCTCATGACTGTATGATGTCTATTATTAGCTGCTGGGCTGATAGATATGTAACGGCACGTTCCCATTCTCTCTCTAAGAAGCGTGAGGCTGCGGAGCACAGAAGCAGCAGCAGGCACGGCGCTCTGTGGTATCTTGTCCTTTTTTACAATGACACAGCTTTGTCTCGCTGCAAGCGCATCGTCTGGGGTTGGGGTTAGGGTGGGGGTGGTGGTGGTGGTGGGGTGTTAAACAAACAAATCTGATACTGGGCAGCCATGTTTAACGTAGCTGGTGGGGTTTTTTTTTCTTCTCCCTCTTCCTCCTTTTTGCCTCCGTTCTCGTTTCAGCCAGACTCTCCACATTTTTTTAACTCGCTCGTTTGTTTTTATCTTTTGAAATCGCCGCCGTCTCTCTGTGGATCTGAAAGCTCGTGCAAGTCAGTGCAACAGAGGCAAAAACTGTTATTCTGCCGCCGCCATTTTGTGTATGCCTTATGTTCCTGCATGCGTGTGTGTGTGTGTATTTAATATTCTGCTCAGCTGTGCCGCTGTGAGTCATATGTGAAGCTGAAGGGGTGTGGGCTGATCAGCTTTGGGCCATGATGGAGACTTTGTCTCTCTCTCTCTCTCTCTCTCTCTAACTGCTGACGAAACACACACACACACATTCCCCTTCACACACAAGCACATACACAAATTCCTACACATAAACGTTATAACATAATGCGCTCATTAGTGTGCCCTTTTATATCACACGCACTGCCAAAGACACACACACACACTCGAGATGTTATGAAAAGTCAGATGCGGGTTGGCTCTGCATCAAATAGGTACAGCCCCAGGCACTGTGCTGTACACTTTCTATTTTTATGTTACGATATAAAATTAAGTTAACAAATTATAATTCACTCTTTTTCTGATCACCGTGTGAGACTTCAGTCAGTCAGGTCCCTGTAAAAGTGCACCTGCCGTTACGAGGCAAACGGCTGTGACGCAGTGAGTGTGTTGTTCTCACCTCATCGGCCAGCTGATCAGCACGTTGCTGCATGTCTGACAGCTCATTGCGCATGTCTGCGTCATCTGCCATGGCTGCTGGATGTGGGGGGTGGAGAAGGTCTCCAACAGGGAAGAGAAGATCCTAGTGGGAATCCGGGGAGGGCTGGAAGAGAGACAAAACATGAAGCCTTTAGCATGCAGCAAACGCCTCAGTGGACTGTCTCAGGGCAGCGGATAACATGGATAATTTGATGTACGACTGCTGCAGTATCAAAGAATGTACCAGTGGCCAAACTTACAACATCACACTTACATGATCTCCTGCCCTCTGAGCTCAAGTCCTTTTTCTGCATCAATTTACGATGAAAACATCTTTATTTACGTGAAGAAAAGCACAACAACCAGGCACCAGGTGACAGTTCCACTGGAATAATTTGCACTGAGGCTCTTAGACATTCTGCACGTTTTAAATAATTATTCTCAACTTTTTAAACTGAATATTATCCCTGCCCAGTCAACACAGGGATGACTTACTCATCTTTCCTCTTTTATGTTTGCCTGATCCTTTGATGTAATCCTTAGTGATATTTTTGGCGTGACCTTGAACGAATCACCTTCGTCTCAGTGACGTTACTGAGGCAAACTGAAAATAAGGACAGGTGATATTATCTTCAGATTAGTCCGCAAACTAGCAACAAACCTGCTTCTTCCTCAACCTGCCTGCCGGAGGCAACAAGGAGACGCTGCGCAGCTACTGACTCACAGTACCACATGTGTGTTTGTGTGGAAGTAGTGGTGTGGAGCACATGCGTGAACATAAAGACTTTTTTGTTTATTTTTGTCCTGCACGACACCAAAAGAAAAGTGTACTAAAAAAAGAAATGCAAGGTTTGGTTCAGGCAGTAAAAACAACTGATTATGATGTTGCAGGAACAACGCTAACACTGCAATATCAGATCACGCTTTCTAGAGAAATGAACTTAATACTTAAATCTCAAATCTGTACATCACTGGGCATCAGGATGCCCTTGAAGAAGTCAACGACTACCTCCCTCCTCACTGTTCCTCCAGAAAACAGCTGTTTCTAACATAAAAATGGTACATAATTAAAAGCGTATTCCTGAGAGGCAAAAAGAAGAGCGTGTCATGCAGCAAATGGCCTGAATGTAATTAGATCATATTCATGAAAGTCACACAACAAAACACATAAAACCAAGAGGGGTCCAGGTGGGATGCTGCTGTCTCCCAGGCCTCTGTTTTCTGTTGCAGGTGGTGCAACAAAGGATTATGAAGATGCAGAAGCATTGTTTGTTTGTTGGGGAGTGAATGAGCAGAGGAGTGGCAGCCTCAGACACAGAGGGTGGACTGGGATTTTAGAGGATTAGCCGGAGAAAGAAAGAAGCAGCATGTGGTCCTGTAGTTGTGATCCTTCCCTCCTCTCTGCAGGTCATGAGAGGCTAGTATCACTGGCCAAACAGCTGGATGCATCCAGAGGTAGGATTACTGGGAGCTTGCATGAAAGATGATCATGAAACGATTTGTCATGTGTCAGACGAGTGAGAGATCATCAGCAGATACGTCTACGAGGCGAATCAAGGCAATTAAATGTAATTCCATTTCACTGTTTTCTGCATAAGCTGAAACCCTGCAACAGCGATGGCCTTTATCACCCAGGGGGAACGTTATGAAGAATAAATCTTTTATGTATATCCCCAGGGACATGCAAAGACCATGTGTGTGTAGAGAACGCCTCCATGCACTAAAATCAAATGAATGAAACGTGACAGAAGGGCCAGTCCCGCTGAGAATAAGTACCAGACAGCGACATAAACGACAGTTTACATGTTAGAAGAAATCGACCTAATGCAAAGTAATGAAGCGTCATTATAGGATGAAATAAAATATTCACAACTCTACCGGGAAACGAAGCCAAACACCGAAGCTTTCAGGTAAAGTCAGAAGTGAAAGTCTGTGTACGGACAGATGCGTCCGCCCACCTGGACGTGTCTCATTCTGGTGACTGAGCGAACAATCTGGTTTATATTCTGCCTCGGAGGTCTCGCTGTACCCTCTTCATTTGCCTCTCGCACTCTTGTGTCCAGAGATGTTCACAACAACATCTGCTAGTGATACATTTGCAGCACATACGCAAGATATGAAGACCCTTTTTTTTTTTCTTCTCACTGCCAGGACAATATCACACAGCGTGTCGCAGTCTGAATCATTAAAGCCTCCCTGGGTGGGAGATACAGATCCATCTACAAGCATCTGTGCAGATGGATTCAGTCGTGTAATGTGTCATAATCAGAATGATTGATTCCTTTTTACTGTAGCATGCATTCAGAGGCCATCCCAGCACACTTATCCAACACGCTGTCTTACAGGTTTCTGCCTCGCTCCTTTCCTCTTGCCCTCCTGCATGTCAGAAGCAGCCATGTTGGGTCAGCACAGCGCTTAATGTCTGAATCGAGTCAGATTCGAAAACACTTGTCGAAGGAAGAAAGGGCATCATCGCCCGCCTGTCTGCTTACATAACCAAAGTCAGGCAATTAAGTTTTAACAGGTCACGCTGACCTTTTATTTTACGTTTCAATTACAAGCTTCACATTTTGCATCTTAGCTGCTATCGGCACTGTCCGCTTCAGCACTGGACCAACTCTATCATCAGGTCTTCTCAAGGATGGATGAAAAGAGCTGGCATTATGCATTAACATTTATTTATATTAAACCAATTATTCGGCGTCCAGTTATACAGGCTTGATGCAGATGCAGGACCACATTTTTATACAGCTGTAATGTTTGGTTTGATGTTTTTGAGCATGATTTTGATTTATCTGACAATCAGAATTCACCTGTATTAATGTATCTGGGGAAAGGGTCGACCGCCGGGGCTGAAAAATAAAAGAGCCAACTTAAAATCAACATTACGGCAGGAATAAACATCTAAAAGTAGCTAAAATTAGTTTTCACAACAACTGAATGGGTGGCAAATTTCATACAGCTCACTCATTATTAAGGGTGTGGCTGCTTTGAGCGACTGCTGGATACCGAGACCTCGCCTCCGCTCAGTCAAATACCCGAGTGGACCTGAGATCACTTTGGTTAGGTGGATCTACTGTATGCAGCCCCATCTAGAAATACAGGATTAACCGATGTGGTGCTATAATGTCAGACTTTAGGTATTTCGCCTCTATGCATGCTTGCTGATCGCACAGAGACAATCTGAGAGAGGTGCATGGCTTTTAGACCATAAGCTGGTGACCTGTGAGAAGCCCGCCCCGTCATCCATGAAATGTTTCCTCTCAGAGGGCGCACATTTGTCTGGAGATTCCCATCTGATAAAATGTTGGCCAGCCCGTCTGAGAGATACTTAATGTTTAATTACTCACACACAGCCTGTCAGCAGTTCAGTGAGGGCAGTAAATTTATGACCAGATAAATCAGGAATGTGTGTATCCTCCTGAGACCCAGAAGAAAAAAATGTTTTCATATTTAGATTCTTTTTTTTTTAAAGATAACTTAAGTTTTGTGGTTCAAAGAAACAAGTTGCATCTTTTTTTTTTCAAACTTGTTATTTATGTATTCTTTATCTTCTATACCCTCGTGGTGGACATCAGGTCTTAATTGATCACAGAAAGATGCGATGTATTGGTATTGTTTCCATTTTTTATTTCATGAATATTAACACAGATGATGGAAACACTCATGATTACTAAAACATTATTTTAACCTCTTACAGTCGAGCTTTTTTGTTTTATTAAACTCTATTCTGCACACCTGACACTCACCCAAACTTGGGTTGTCAGGTCACGTCACCGATGGCACTAATGATCGTGGATGGTATGACAGTGAAGCAGACAGGATTTCACTCAGAACTGTGGAAGTGGAGTCAGACTTAGTGCCATCAGGAGATGAGGTGGAGGAGGGCCAGACTTTAGAGCAAGAGGGTAAGAGCTCAGAGGAGGACGTAGCAGATTCTGAGGAATCTGAGAAAGGGCAAAATGTTGACACCCAAAGTCCATTATGGATAAGAAGTATTGTGTAAGCTAGGGCTCTGAAGTTGTGGGATTTGGTGTCTCAACTGGGCACCGGCCTGTGAAGGGAATCGTCTTTTCATGGCAGCCGTGTTGCATTCTGTTCCAGAGAGTTCTCACTGTCCACTGGCCTTTATTCATTCCCCCTTTATCAGGATCAGCTGTTACTTTGATGGATAAATTAACAGGGTAAAGGAAGAAATCTAATTCTTAGCTGGAGTGTGTGTGTGTATGTGTGTGTGTGTGTGTCCTTATTTCCCCTTCTAAATATGGTGATGGCTGTAAACTTCAGAGCCCTTCATTAAACAGTACTTCTCATTATGGACAGTAGGTGCCACTGTCCCTGCTCAGCCTCCTCCAAAGATGATCTGTCTTCCTCTGAGTTTTCACCTTGCTTCCCTAATGTGTGGCCTTCCTCCTTCATCCCCTGACAGCAGTAAGACTGACTCCCCTTCCATAGTTTTGAGTAAAATCCTTTCTGCCCCACCCTGCCTTCTGCTTCCTGAAGTATATTGAGGTAAGTCCTGCTGTCCATTACAAAGGGCACTGAATAAATGCTTTGTTTTGGAAGGGGTAAAATTACAGAACATTTATGAAATCCTACTAAATTAAAGTTAAGACTCTCAAATTAAATAAGCAATTTGAGTTTTGGCAATAGAATCGTAATATCTGCATAAATCTATCCCTTAACCTTCCTTGTGAACACAAATTGTGGAAGCGGCTATTCATTTTGAAAAGAAAGGCCATGTGCTCTGTTAGCCCCACCCCCACAACCGTGGCATCAATAGAAAGCCCAGGATGTCCTCTTGACAGTACAGCAGGACTCATAAATTTAGACTGCATGAATGGTGCTTGACACAGGTCTCAGTCTCATGTCCCCAACAGAGGACAAAAATTATTTTTTTTCTAAAATCTGTTTGCCTTTTTTTGTGTTTGATGTAATCAGACCTGTTTGGTGGTTCTGGGCAGTGTTGTCCTGGGTCTTAGGAGGCTAAAGCAGGTCTTCTAGTATTCATGGACCACATGTCCCAATTAGAGTACTCATGAAATAATAGGCAGCGTGCTACAAACCAGTAGTAATGGCGAACTACAACCCTGTCCACTGACTTTACACACTACAGTATTCCTGTTACAGTACATCACAGCAATGTTACAGTATACACAGGATCTTTTACATGACCACATCTATCTCCTTTCATTAACCTACGAATGAATGAATCCACCTTGGTGTCCCTAAATGCACCCACACGCCCTTTGCCCATGAGTTTCTGTCACCCTGTCGACACGTGTTACACGGATGCTGACATTTATGGCAGGAAATGGTAAGCAGCATGACCTTTGACCGGACGTCAAGGAGAAGGTGATAAGGTACAGGAAATGGAGACCTCAAGGGGAAGAAGCGTGCTTTCAGTTATTAAACTCATACAAGAAGGGGGTAGCACGGCGTATTGAACACACACAAACCCATCTACATGCTGTTCTGGTACACGGGCGCACACACGCACACTTTATTACATCCATGTTGCCCCAAGGACTACGGCAGAGTGAGGGTTGCTGATTAGCAGCACGATTTGATTTATGGCACTAGAAAAGGTGCTGTAATAACACGATATATGAGTTATGTGTGGCAGTCATTACAGGTTTGAGGGCAGTCGCTGGAGTAAGGCCGAGCGCTCCACATACACATCAGCAGTGTTTAGAATAGTAGTTTGAGCAATAAAAGATGGCTAATACCTGAATTTATGTCCTGTGCTACACTTTCTGCCGCACGAAACAACTTCCATGAATGTTTAATGGAACATCCATATTTCCAGCTCTGTGTCCACACATCCATCACCACGTTTACTACCTCTGGAGCGACACTAGAATGCAATCACCAGGGGAACAGTAGAGAAAGGTACGAAGACGCCCTTATTTCCATTCCATTGAAACGGCATGTTTCAGCGCCCGTCCAATCGCATTCTACCTGGAGAAGATTACCAGCCCCCAACCGCCGCCCGTGCCTCGACATGTTTATCGTTCCACCTCTTCTTTCACATCGCTCACCCTCCGTTTTTCTGTGCTTGGCACTAAAAAGAGAAAGACTAGAAAATGTGAGCCAACCCATCAAGTGTTTTATAAAAAGATGGCATATCATCGATGGCTGCACCAAATCAGTAGTTGTATGACATAATGCTTTTTGTGTTCTTGTCACGCCGAAACAGACCCGCTCGTGGCCTAGTTTTGCCTCCGTTGTCTGACTAAGGAGACAGGACAGTGCGCTGTTGTTCTCGGGACGAGGAAGACAACAGATCTTTGTTTGTAGATGTGTGTGCGTGCCTCCTGCTCTCCTTTCAAGTGTGTGAATGTGTGTGTGTGTGTGTGTGTGTGTGTGTGGCTGCCATTTTGTTTGCTTTCCAGTATCAATTTCATATGTGCCAAATCTGTCTCTCCATTAAACATTAATTCGATTCATTTTTATTTATATAGCACCAAATCACAACAACAGTGGCCTCAGGGCGCTTTATGCTGTATGGTAACAATACAACAATATTACAAACGTTAGCTCAGGACAAGCCGATGTGCTGAGATTCAGGAGCAGATTAATGCCGGGTGTCTGCTGCAGTTAGTGGATTCAAATGTCGTCTGTGGTGGTTTGAAACTGACCGTCTTGGCGCAGTTAGCAGAGTAACAGCTCAGAGCTTCATGTGAACTGGCCTCGTAAAAATAGATCTCGTTATGTAAAACATGTTAACTGTGAAGGTTAAAGCAGCGCTTCACTTGGGACATATGTTTCACTCCTTTGAAAAGGTTGAACCGATATCAGCAGGAAAGCAAAACAGATCAAGTGGGTGGTTCTTTTGAAAACACGGCTTATTTGCAGTCGGCTACAGATGAAATGCTGCATGTAAAATGATATCTAAATATTTCAGGAGCCATTTTGGGGCTCAAAAGAACGACATTTGTCTTCCTGTCCACTCTCTGGTCAAAGCCGTTTTTGTCTGGAGTTTCCACATCAACATCTCAGCAATATAGTGACGCCTCCCTTCCAGAAATAAGAGCAAGCCTGGATAATAACTAATGTAAGATTCTTCAAAAAGACCAAGCATCAGCAGAGCTTCACATAGGAGCTAGCATTAAGTGCTGAAGCCACAGTGGCCCACTCTAAAGATAATGCTATGAATTATTGACCTGAGAGGTCCAAGACCCGATCACTTATTCATCCACTCCCACTGTAACCATCCACATCTCACCAACACATGGCTATAGAGGAAAAGGTGGAAGATTATAACAGTGCAGGCCACCTGTCTCAGACAGAGGAGCTCCTGACTGCTATCCTGTAAAAGTGAGCTACAGGAGTGACTGCGCAGACAGAGTGAGATTAAAGGGAACAGCAGCTGAAATATAAATATTTGTTTTGTAGTATTTTAATGTTTATTTAGGCGGTTTTTACAGAGGCACAACTTCCAGTGCTGAAAAATAAAGCCAACGCTAAAGTGCAGTTCCTCTTGAGGCTGGCTCCAAAAACAAGTCAAACACACTCCAATGTTAAAATGCCCGACTTCACAGGATGCTGACAGCCTGTTGCAAAAAAACAAAACAACACAAAAAGTCATGGCCTCTTTGTGTTTCCCCCCTCGTAGCAGCTGTACATTAGGTAAATGTTTTCAGAGCCTGACTGATGTAGGATTTTAAGACCAATGATTTAAAAATCTGATATTCCGGCTGATTTTTTTCTTTCAGACTCACAAAACCGATTTCCTGAACATTTGTTACGCGTATTTATTTCCTTGCGTGCACTCTGCCCAACTCTGCTCAGATCAGCTCGTTGTTGTGTTTGTTTCCAAACACGAGTTGCCAACAGGAAACTTGCAGAGTGGACAAACTATGAGGAGTCAACACCCACAACATGGTTGATGGTTGTATCTGCTGTGTCTTCTTTACTTTTTAAATGATAATTTATCGGCTGCTACAAAGTGCCAATATCAATACCAAATACCTCATATTTTCTAACAGTTTATGGATCAATTGATTAATCAATTGATAAAGAAAAGCAACTAAGAGATTCATTTATTGGATAGAGCAGCTTACTAAACAAACAGTGCTTCAAAGCCAAGAATGACAAACAGCCACATAAAACAAATATGCATCCAAACCTCAACTTAGTCGAGTTCACAATTTTTAGCAAATGAGAAAATTTAACCTTGTTTTGGTCTATATTCAATAGGCAAAGTTATTTTTGCATAATCAAGATTTATCCAGGGATAGCAACAATTCTAAAATAAACAGAAGAAAGAATTGCCGTCAGCTAGCAGCCAAACTGTGGCTTCAAACGCTGGTATTGGTATCGGCCCAGAATTTCACAGTTGGTGAAGCCCTAACAACAACACATTAGATACACTGCCAGGACACTCCTCACACAGATGAGGAATTTTTGCCTTTATTCTTTTGTTAGAGATATTTTAAAGGGGGAAGAGACCAAAGCAGTTATTCAAGGAAGGATTAACACTGAGACGCCGCTTTAGAGTATAGAACAGGGACTCTGTGGTCACTACAAAAGCTTTAACCACTGAAAACTGTGCTCTTTACATGTAGAAATACAAACATTCAAACATAATCTGCGTCATAATATTCTACGGGGCATATTATATAACATGTAAATAAACTGCACAAGACATACTGTGTTCTTGCCCAAGGTGGTTTACAAAGCAATGTACAGTAGAGGGTTACGGTAAAAGAGTCTGATTTAGGAACTGTTACAGGTCATGGTTTCAGTCGCTTCTCTTCATTAGTGTTGAGTGCAGTTCCAGGATTCCTAAATGGCTTTCTGGAAATGTCAGCAGCCATATTGATGGAAGGTTAGGCACTTTCTACTCCAGTCACACTCCTACTATTAAAATCTCTTTCAGTGATCACGCTGTCTGAATTGGGGGCAGCCACATAATGATTTCTGCGTGCATTAATGTAAAAAAAAGAAAAAAAATGCTGTGGACGCGCCATTATCAGCAAACACTGAAGTAAAAATGTCGTCATCCAATTTATTATGTCTTGAAGGTGATGCTGCAGCTTCACTTGCTATCAGAGAGCAGACAGACTGAAGGTAAAGACAAGGGCACTGACTGATTAACGCTAACCGCCCCTGAGCTCTCTCCTCATTGGTGCTGAGCTGCGTGGCTCCTTATCAGCCAGCAACTTGCTCATGGAAACAAATGGCGGACAGAGCGGCAGAAACAATAGAAAATCAGCGGTGCAGACTGAAGTGTTTATTCTACGCTACTGTGGGAAGGTGAGTGGACACACACACTGCAGAGAAAGAAGATATGAATGAAGAGCAGACTAAAATAAAGCCTGTATGAGCAGGATACCACTCATATACAGTACTGTGCAGAAGTCTGTGAAATAGGTGCAGCAATTTATTGAAACATTCGCAAACCTAAATGTAGATACAGTGCTGTATATAAGGCAAAACAGATTATGTACAGTTCTAACGAGCTTGAAAGTCAATATTTGGCAACCACCTTTGGTTTTTGCACAGCCTGAACTCTCTTAAGTAGTCTCAGGAACAGTTCTCCAAGCTTCTTGAAGGACATTCAAAGCTCTTCTTTGGATGTTTCTGCCTTTTGTTCTGTTCTCTGTCAATATGATCTCACACTGCTTCAGTACTGTTGAGGGCCGGGCTCTGTGGAGGCCAGTCCATGACTGATAGTACAGTGTGTGTGTTTTTTGATCCAGGTACTGCATTGGCAGTGTGTTTGGAATCATTGTCATGCTGAAAAATGAAGCTGTTGCCAATCAGATGGTGTTGGATGGTCGATGAAAATCTGGTACTTTTCTGGCTGTGCACACTCACTGTTGTCGTATCTCCTGACCTCCTTGTAGATGATTTCATCCAGAACATTCTAATTTTCATTCATCACTCTTTAAGACATATTGCCTTTGCTGGATTTTTTCCTGTTTTTTTTTTTTTAAAGGACATAACTTTCAGATACTGTTTGCCTGCTGTAAAAAGTTTTTGAGGCCTGTCACTTCTTCTTTTGTCCTCCAGGAAAACGCTGCCCACCATGCTGAGATATGCATGTCTTTGACACTTTAGGAATCATCTTGTTGGTGCAAAAATACTATTTTCTGCCTGTCAAACTTATCGTGTTATCATTGGCGTTTTTCATAAATTCACTTAACAAATGATGTGTTTTTGTGACAGGCTGCTAAAGGCACAGTTCAGACTGGTTCTTTAAGTTGTCTGTTATGTGTAGACACAGCATTGGTTCATCCCTCGAGTTAGGTGCCTTTTTTAATGCATGGATGAGTGTTAAGTGCTGAAAATGAGTGAAAACTCAGCCAATGTCCAAAGAAGAACTGTGAAAGACCTTCAGAAAGCCTGGAGAACTGTTGCTTTAAAAATTACAAGAAGGTCTGGCTCCTTGGAAGCAAAACACAAAGAAACGAAGGATGGCTGAACATGTTTGCACATTACTGTATAGGAACCACCAAAAGCCCTTCAGAACCATGCTCAAAGTCAGCCTCTCACAGTGAAAGGAGCCATGTGGTTTTTCCAGATGAGGTTTTGGCTTCTGGAGGGCTGACATTTGACATTTGACAAGAAAAAACATGACAAGGAGGGGTGCTCACGGGGTTTTGTTGGCAGTAAAGCTGAAAGGAGAAAAAGCAGTGAAGCACTCAGATGGGATGGGGGGGGGGGGTTAGGTGGTTGCAGAGGAACATATGACCAACAATCAACCACAGCAATATCTGTACAGCCCTGTTTTGAATTAGAAGCACAACCTCTCTTGTTTTACGACGCAATAAATGTCAGGGCAGTGAGATGTGAAGGCTCTCTGGGTGAAAAAAAGGCAGCAGATGTCCCTTTTTATATCAGCATGTTTGATGGAATCCCAGACATGAAGCGTTCAAGCCAGCAGCAGAGAGAGCGAAGGCAGAATTTCTGATGTTTTAGCGATGCTGCAGCACGCCGTCAAACTGTTACACCCTAATCCATATGGATGCCTTTCATTACGCTCACAGCGATTTCGCACAGAGGCTGTTGGTACGTTTGTGGATTATGACAGAAAAATAATCTCGTCCTGAAACTCAAGGAAAGAATTCCAGGCCTCAGCGCTTTACTGTATTTAATAGTCCAACGTGACACGTTCAGTAGTTTAAATTAAAAATCAATTAGTGCAGTCAATGCATGATGATACACCATACAGATCATAAGCATATCAAATAACACATGCTCCCTTCCTTATCTGCCCAAAGCATGTGGAAATATAAAAGAACTTATAAGTTACTTTTTATAATAAGTCCTTGAATCAAATATGACTAATTTATATATATATATATAAATATATATATATAGCTGGTTTAAAACCTTTAGATATGTGATGTTTGATGTAGATAATAGGCAAACATATTCACACTGAGGAGCTGGAATCAGTTTCTTCTTCCTTTATTTTGGAGCATTTGCTTAGAAAACTGTAAAACACTGTCATATTTGTAAGCCTGCAGTAAAAGCTGCAGCGTGCAATTCTGATCTGAGGGCAGGCCTAGAAAAATCAATAATACTGATACTGTGTTGGCTCACAATGCATTTAGGAGTTTTTGTTTGCACTGCAGATGACTGTTATTGCCAGCATATAATGGGTTCATTTTAATTAGCAAAACAAAAATATAATTTACTCAACTATTCTTCTGCCATGAGGTACATCTTCCGCATTTTAGAGAGTATCATAACGCGCTGTACATGCAAGCTTTAATGACGTAATCAGCCCCGTCAGATTTCATCAAAAATATCTTCATTTGTGTTTTGAAGATGAACAAGGTTTTACAGGTTTGGAACAACATGAGGGTGAGTAATTAATGATAGCATTCTCATTCAAAGCATGGTTGTTCAGTGTTATACGGAAGTCATGTATATGCATTCTCTAAATACATCTTGTCCAAGACTCACCTGTGACAGTAAGACAG
>JAVDPK010000871.1:304738-317942 GCA_034780415.1 Cichlasoma orientale | reverse complement strand
TGAAAAGCTAGAAGCAAACTGCCTACTAAGTCTTGCCGGATGCATGATACACAACACAGCACAGCATAGACAGCACCCTGCCTGATAACTGTGTGCCGTGATAATGCAGCAGCAGTGGGTGCATACTGTATAAGATCATTAAAATATCACACGACGCATCCTCTGTGGATCTTATACATACCAGGCTGTTTAATGTTTATGTAAAAGCACCGCAGAAGCTAATCGGCACCAACGACTCTCGTCAGCTGCACTGCAGCATCATATATTACACAACCCTAACTGGCAGACCTACTGCAACAACATCACCAAAAAAAAACAAAACAAAAAAAAACCCACCCTATAACACTCCACTGATCCTCCTGTGAAAACCGTCTCCACGCTCCACACAGGGCCATGTTTGCAGACGACTGATACAGACTTGTCCCTGCACCTGAGCACACAATGCTGTGTAAAGTGGAGCACGTGGGGCATATTCATGTGGAGCCGAGCAGATTAATTGCTGACTTTATGCTTCACTGACGCAGAGATAAGATGTCTATACATGCTTTTATTCATCTAAAAAAAATAAAAGCTTAAGAAGTGTGTGGATGGTTTGCAATACAATAACACTGAAAGGCACGGCTAATGGCTCGGTGAAAATGATACGTTTGAGGCTACAAATCAATGTGATACTAAAGCCATTTGCATCATATCCTGCATACGCACGCACACAAGTGTTTGCACTCCAAAATATCAGCTTGCCATAGTGAAATCTGATTCTTTGGTAAATGTTGTTACAGGAAGTTCTGATTTACAGCTATAACTGGGAAATGCATACTTTGATTAAGTTTAATGCCATCATCTTTCTGTATATGAGATATTCATGCTATTTTCAAATGATTCGGCCTGACAGTCACTCACGCCGGCGCATTCTCTTGCTCATGTTTACACTCTCAGTCTTGCCAATTTCTCTCTCTCTCTCCATCTTGTACCTTTCCCTCGTTCTCTCTCTTTTTCATCACTTTCATTTTCTCTTTCCAAATTCCTTTCATTAATCAAAGGTACCTAACCCTGTGAGAGCAGGAGAGAGGACAGATGGCAGAATGATGGCAGCACAGAGGATCTGCCGCACTGATAACTGCCTCATGAATATCGCTTTCTGTTCCAGAAAAGCTTCAAAAACAAAAGCATCGCTTGGGAGATAATATTAACTTTCTCTAGCTGTCATATTCTCTGTGAGAAGCTACAACTGAGGTAAGATGAATAAAACTAAATTTAGAGAAGTCATGCTTCATGAGCACTGAAAGGAGACTTGACAGGCGCGGTGCAACCAATGTCTATAAATAGCCACTTAACTATGCAACATAATGTGATTTGACAAATATACTGTACAAAATAGACGCCACACTCAAGTAAACAGATGCCTGCTATGTCACAGACAGAAAATATGATCAGAAATCACGTATGACACGTTCAGCTGAGAAAAATTATGCTTTCTCCTTTTACGCAGCAGCGCAGCCTCAAAACCTGAGGGGTGGCCATCTTGTTTCTGTGTTTTTGTTTACATGCAGAGTCTCTGAGCAAGTGACAGGTTGTCCCACGGGGACTGACCGGACACAAGAAAAGCTGCTGCCACTTTAATGTTTGCACTCCTGTAGCTCAGATGTGCAAGAAATTTATTTTTTTTCTTCAAATGACTTTTGGACTGGATACTTTTTTTCCCTTAACAATTTTTTTCCCCCCAAAACTGGTGTTCTTCTTTCCTGTCTCAGTTTAGGGAATATAAGATTATTTACTTTCTTGGTGATCGTTAGATAAGAACTTTGCTGCCACTCTCATGCAAAATTCATACCTGGGCCAGAATTCAATCTTCAGTACAGCAAAGAAAGCCCAAAAAAGAGGAAAGAAAATATTATATCCGGCCATAATTCACAGTGAATGCACTTAAATGCTGCAAACTCCCAATAAAAAAGCTTCTGGGTATTTACTCAAGTATTCTGTAATATGCATCTTTAAAAAATCCATTTCTGCTTTGTAATCCGGTAACGCAAACTCTCAATAAAAACGTTTGGAATTGTAACCGAGCAACAGCAACTGGGAGCTTTGTATTTATTTACGTTCATTGCGTTTAACATGGCTAATCCTGATAGCATGCTAGCCGATGGAAAACAACTGGCGCACTGCCAAGACGTTTTGGGTGGAATTCGCACGGTCACACTGACCTGAGAAAGTTTCACACCAAACCAAATGATACTTAACACTAGCAGTACCATTACACAAAGCATGAAGCTGCTGCCAGCAGCCTGTGCGTTTAGCTTAGCTTAAACTGTAAACAGCTAGGCTGGGTCTGTCCAAATGTAGCAAAATAAACCCCGGCCACAAAATTCACTAATTAATATATTTAGTATCCCATGACCCTGAATTTGATAAGTGGAGGAAAATGGATGGATGGATGGATATATTTAGTAAGTATCTTATTTGTCTAATCCACATAAAAACTTGGCACAGAGCATTATTACATTATTACATTAATTTACTGGTTATATAAACTGTAAAGTCATATTTTGGAAGACTTTTGTACAGATTTATTAAACAGGATATAAGTATTAATTAGTAAGTGGATTTACTGGCTGTTTACAACTTTTTTCTTCTAAATCTTTGCTGTAAGTTACTATAAACTGGCTGCTAGCTGCTAAACTCAGCTAATGTAACTTAATGTCATCTACAAGAAAGCAATAAACTCATTAATTTTTTTTTTTTACTTTTCAGATAGAAAAACAGTTTAATGTGTAGTTCTTCAGTCAGTAAACTTAAATAATCAGAATAATATCTATGTTTTGGTTAGCAGTATTAAAGTTGTTTTGCTCCATTTAAATACATGCATTTAAATGGAAGCATCCAAGAAGCTAACACCATCCCAGCTCACTAGCCATGTCCCCTCTTACTCTGGGCTATGAACCCAGAGCGAATGTGACTAACCCCACAGTGAGGCAGAGCACCACCAGCTGCTAATGCAACAGCGACGGAACAAGCTCTGCTTAATCAATGAGGATGATATTGTTTGTTATGCAGCTAAAACCTGTACTGCACTGTGACAGTGAGAAACAACTGCAGGAGCCCACACAGCCATTACAGAGGAATTTACCAAAGACGGAGCAGGCAGTGGTCTAGCTTTTTTTGCTCAAGGGGATTGCCTTGAGCTCTTGAGCACAGAATTGCGTGCACTTCTCTACCTCAATCATTCTCAATCTCTAGATCTAGTTTGGATTCAGAAGCTCAACTGCTGTTGTGATGCTGCCCCTGGCTAAATTTGATACACAATGATGTTTATCCCCTTATGAAGGAAGTCCTGTTTCTTAGGCATGTTAAGGCTTACAAATATCGTTTTGTCTTCAAGATTTCATTAAATCATTCCAACAGATACAGATATATCAAAAATCGCCTCAGACTGGTTGTAGAAGGTCTAATTAAGACAATCAAATATGAGTATCTATTCTCATTTAAGACCAACATTAGAGGGTTTGTCTGATTGTAACATGATTATAATGTTCATAGTTACTAATCCATGGGGAGACATAAGATGGATGGTTAGGCTGATTAAGGACCTTTTGAATTTGAGTGTCACTTGCAGCTTTAGGCTGGAAGTCTAACTTGGAAAGACTGGGGAGGAAAAAAAAAGCAAATAAGAACTGCACCTGCACCAAAACACGCAATGCGCAGCCAGCCGGCTCAGCATCAATCAGAGAGGCTTTAGCTTCATTTCACAGATGGCAGGCGTAAAAGTGCTCCTGTGAAATGAACAATGGCCAGGGTGTTTCTAAGAAACAATCAGTGTGTGTGGTGATGCTGTTGCAAGTCACCATTTATCCAGCAGCCCCTTCACAATGTGTGCAGTATAGGCCTGGCATCCCCTCCCACCACACAGCACCTCCACCCCCTTCCCATTTCTGCCTCTCTCCCTCTCTGCAGTCCAAGCCGCATAACATGCTATGGAAAAGCAGCAACCAGGGTATCCTTAGGGGCTTTGCTACACTGTAGGCCACACTTTGACACTGTCATGAATGTACAGCTCGCAGGCTCTCCTTTTAGAACAGACTTTGTTTTTCAAACAATGTGATTTGAGCGCAGCCTTTGCTAAATGTAGAACTCGTGCTGTAGATGTGCCAAACATTCAATTGACGCTCAATTGACCATGTGCCAGTGACCGCCACCCAGGCACTTATGCACCCTGTGGTAATGTAATATAATTTTAGGTGCGCCAGAAATCAACACCACTTCAATGTCTACTCTGCCGCATCATCAAAGCAACAATCACGTCTCTGCATCAGCAGGACTGTGTAACTCTAAGAGCAGGCATGCTGTTATGACTGACAGGCACCCACTAGCCTCATGAAAACACTGGCTCACCAATTGTTTCTCACCAAAGCTTTCATATGTGCACACTTTGCTCCCAATACTTATTTCAGTTAAGATTGAGAATTTAGTAAACCATACCCCTGACAGACAGCCTAGACAGCGTGGTCCTGCTGGTTTACGAAAAGCAACTAAAAAGATCAGAATTGGAAGTTATGACATGATTCATATGTGGTATGTGTGTAGCCTACGTGCGCCAGAAACGCTTGGAGAAAAAGCCTTGGAGAGCTCAGGTATCGATTTAGCGCGCAGTCAGTGTGGCCTCGCTTGACTGACAAGACAACGCGTGCGAGGATCACTGACAGTTTTGTGCGTCGCCACAGACACTGGATAGGATACAGAAGGAGAGAAGAGGGGAAAGGGGGGGGCGAGGGAAGGGGTGGGGGGTGTCATAGTGCGGGTTTCACCGCGGTCCTCCCCGGCACTGTCCTTTTTTTTTCTCGCCTGACCGCCTCCACATCCACCTATCCACCCGCCTTTCCCCTTTCTGCCTCGGTCACGTAGACGCGTGGCATGGATTTGGCGCGTCATACAAAGATACTGCGTAAAATAAATAAGAAGGGAGCGTCGCATTCACGGAGCTCGATCCTGTCCCCCTCCCTACCCGCACTACTGTTTATATCGGCTACCCTCCTCCCACCGACTTCACCATGGCGCAGTTTACTATTACATGACATCCCCACAACAACACCACATCCAATCACCCCGACTTGTCTAAAAACCAGCGGAGTTGCTCTCTCGCTCTCTGTGTTTCTCCTTTTCTAGGTGGCATGAATGCGACACATTGATTCACCCTTCATCATCTTGCTGCGACATCAGTCTATACCTGCTTTGAGGTGGCTGAGATTGAGGTTCTCAGTCAGCCACGACACTGTTTTGCAAGGAAAACAACCTGTCCCCCCACGTTTAAAATGGCTGGGAGAAATGCTTGGCTGAAAAATAACCCCGCCGTCCTCTTTTACAGTGTGCTCTTGGGCATCAAAATCACCCCGCTGAGACGTTGATTTCGCCTCCTCGGTGCGTGTGCCGTCTCTGGCGCTGTCCGAGGTGCTGAAGCACTGAAAACGCCCACACTGAATATACGCATTATAGCGCACCGCATCCCATCCTCTCAGCTTTCCACTGCGCGTTTGAGATTTATCACCCAGGAGGTCACGCATTGCCTCCCCCCTTCTCGTCCTTTGCTCTGCTCGCCCTAACAGTGCCGTAAATGATCCACGATACTCCCAAACATCCAAAAGCACATACAATATGTTTATGCCAGCATCGTTTATGCTGAAAGAAACCCCACATCCACGATTTCACTAAATACCAAACATCTGTTGTAAAAGCAACCTTTCAAAGAACGCAGAAATTGTATAAAATCTCGTAGAAAACGTCTTCAGTCTTACCTGTGCCTGTTTTCGGTGGCCCGCCGTCAGTATGGGAGGAAATATCTGCGTGTATCAACAGCTAACCGATACCAGCCTCTCTCTGTATATGACTGCTGCAAAGGCACTGCACGTCGGCTGGTTCCTCCTCACTTCTTCTTCAATGGGGGGAAAACAGTGCAGCTCTCCTCAAAGATGGCGGACACTTTTGA
Organism: Cichlasoma orientale; assembly: GCA_034780415.1. Taxonomy (NCBI): domain Eukaryota; kingdom Metazoa; phylum Chordata; class Actinopteri; order Cichliformes; family Cichlidae; genus Cichlasoma; species Cichlasoma orientale. Next base: position 311,968 of record JAVDPK010000871.1, on the reverse strand, counting down.
CGTCAGCAGCAGCTTTTAATAGATAACTGTCATCGAGAGAGAGAGAGGGAGAGAGAGAGAGAGACTTCAAAAAGTCTTTGTTATAATGGGCAGCTGCGCGGATAGCAGCTTAACAACAGAGTGTTTAGATGATTTCATATGCTGCTGCTGCTGTATGATTCATATATGCCACCACATGGAAGCTAGATAGAGAATCAACACATCAGCTGTTCATACATCCCTACAGGCCTTTCAGTTCATATAAGATTATCCTGCATCATCAATTAACACCCCAACAGGTTGTTCCTTAGAGCTGTTGCAGCCTCATAAGTGTTAGTTCATTACACTGTCAGTGGTCATCCAGTGTCATTGGGTTGTGAGTGGCTTCTTTCCTACAGTTTTCCCGAGTATGAATAATCATGATCTGTGGTAACCAAAACTGGACTATGTGAACAAAGGGGCCAATTGCCAGAGCCAAAGCTCCCAGTTTTTCATCTAATCGCGAGGCGCTGCGTGGTTCACATGTTAGTGTAACATCGTGGGGTATTAATCAAATTACTAAACACAAAACAGGGAAGATTTCAGTGTTCCCACATTAAAAAAAAAGGGGGGCACAAACACAGATGGAGAGGATCAGGGGCCTGGTAACTCATTAATTGCAGAATGATCCTCTGGTCGCAGGAACCATGGAATCACTTGATGGTTTCTTGCTTTGTCAAGTAAGCACATTGCTTGCAGAAAATGAGATAGCATGCACACTAGAGGCAACTGTATTCCAGTCCTAATGACCTTGAGGACATTTTTTAAAAGCTCGCAGGAAACCAGCTGCGTGCAGTACTTTGCTGCATCATCACTGTGGCTAACATCACAGAAAAGGAAAGCAGAGAAACACTAAAACATAAGAAACATATTTAAAAGGCTAACGTGAAGTACAGATTCTTCCATAAGCAGCAGCTTCACAACAGTTTATTCATTATATATCCTTGCATGGGCCCTGTAGTTTATGTTGACTCAGTGATACATACACACAGCTGATTCTACACGTGGCATGTCCTCCCCTTGAAATAAACAAAGTTCAACAATAACAACAGCTTACTGAATATCTGACTTGTTTTCTTCAATAAGAACCAGAGGGTTTTATAGGGCCACAGACACAGAAGGAAAGCCAGAAACAGAATTTACATTGTTTAGTGTCATAAACAGCTGTCTCACACATCAGGACAACATATTTATTACATTATTTTCTTGCTATGTATTTCCTTGTTGCTGTGGACCTCAGTCAGCAACAATCCAGCCACCACACCTTTCCTCTGCTGCCATGTGCCATAACCATTGAGGAAAAAGAAAAAGGAGGAGTTATTTTGGTCAAAATACTCTAAAAAACAAAACAAAATTCTGGTCAAATTCTTGTTTTTTAGTTTGAGTCAACATAGTTAAAAGTGTATACAATTCCTAAAATCATCTTAAATGTTTTGAATGTGTAAAAAGTTGTGAACAATTGACAATTTTAAGATCTGTCCAGGGACAACAGATTAAAAATAGCCCTTTGGCTAATTCTGGTACATGTACTACAATGTTAATTAATGTACACTGTCCCTGTTAAATAAACTAATAAACTAAACTAAACAAAACCAGCAAAACCCCTGCTGAAATTCATTTGTGATATTTAAAGTCTTCAAGTATATAAGTAAAAATAAAGGAATTTATTATTAATGTCAACAGGTGACACATGCTTATTTAAGCACATCAGTTCTCCAAACAAAAGATATAAAAGCAGCTGTCCCTGTGATACACTCTGACTATCTTCTGTGGAAGTATGCAAACTCAAGAAAGGTGAGAAAAATGGCTCATCTCCGTATGTTTGTGGACTCAACAGTAATAATATTAAAGGAGAACAGCTGCCAGGAATAATTTGAAAACAGAATGCAGAAGAACCTCCCTCCACTATATTCTAGTTTCTGTCTCCTGGAGGCAGATTTTTTTTTTCCTTATCCAAAAAAAGAGATTTTCTATTCTAAACTGATGCAGAAAACACGCAAATTAGTGCATGAAAATTCACTAGGAAACAATAAAAAATTTCCCCCTGCTGATTCACAGGTCCCCCTTCCAGTGTTCATATGAGAGCAACATTCACAAACACACAACATCCAGAATTCTTACATACAGGCCATTTTATTTTGACAGATAGCTTTTACTCACTCGTTCCATATAAAAAAAAAAAACCTGAATGGCAAGCACGCGACTAAAGGTTTCTGATCAATCACAGAGAAATATACACAAAGAGAGCGATTGATGTTTTCTCAGCACGTCCACACTGAATCGTCTGTGGACTCGGCAGCGTGGGAATGTCCCCCCTCTCTCCTCCCCCAGCCTCTGCCTCTACTTGGCACTGTAACAAATGTATCTTCAATTGCTCTGAAGCGAACCTGTCTCCTAAATTAATGATAATGATAACTCTGCACGAAAAAATCCATTTGGAGAGCCAGAGGCAAAGGAATGAGACTAAGGTGTGTGGGTGTGTGGAGAAGGTGAAGAGAATGAATCTACAGGTTCCACATTCATTCATTTTGCTCAGAAGCGATATTACAGGAGCATAACAAACACAATTAGGGACCGATGGCACGAGAGGGTCATGAGATTGTTGAACAGAAACTGTGAGGCCTGCACTACAAAGCAAGATTTGGGACCTGAAGCAGTCAGCTGAGGTTCAATCCTGGGTTTTCAGTGTCACAAAGGTGGTTCGCTTTATTGCTTAACTTATGCTGCAAATTAAATCAATAAGCACAAAAACACCACCTACTGACCAATCAATTCTCCGGACACTAGCATCACCACTCCTGGAGGATCCTGTTGACATCAGTGCATAGATATTATGCTACTCTATAGATTTTAGTGACGACTAAACCCTTTGGCACTCCCTGATGAGCAGACTGTCAGGAAACTTTTGGCTTCAAGCAGTTTAAAAGCATCTATTGTTCTACGTAGTTTTAAGAGTTTTCCCATACTGTAGCTTGAAAAAAAATGCTGCAATGCTGCAAGTAGTCCGTGTATGTGACTGGTCATGCAATGCAAACACATTCTCTTTTACGTCAACATGCTCATAGTTAGATTGGGAAACCCTGGGTGGATTTATCAAGTTGACAATCACTTAGTCTGAACACTTGGAGGGATTGGTGATTTTAGGGTAAGTGAAGCCACGTAAAGGAAAGACATCCTGGATATGCTGAACTTGCTTTGGAGTACAGGCCCCACCTTAGAGCAGTTTCCAAACTTAGGCCAACAGATCCCTAAGGATCTCATAGCACATCAGTTATTGTCAATATTATTTCATTAATAGTGGTCCCAATCGAAAAATATAGTATGGACTGACTGCCTTTACCTTATGGACTTAATAATCCATAGATGTAAAAGTTTATGAGAATGAAACAGAGCTTTAAGCTGTAATACATTTACTGCATTGTTGATAAGCTAGAGCAGCAGTTCCCAAAGTCAAGAGTGCTGCAGCCCACTTAAAAACCAGAAAATCCTGTCCCCCTTATTTCTGTGTAATAATAATAATAATAATAATAATAATGATAATACATTTAGTTTATAAAGCAGTTCACAAGCTTTTGTTTTACCTTTTAAACCATAAAATTTTATTGTATGCAATAAAACATGGATCTATAATTTTAGTATACAGTTTTACTGTTAAAAGAAAATGAATTAGAAGTATTGCAGTGTCTGATTTTAATTTGTAAACTTTCTTCATTTTTCCTTAAAGATTGCCTTTAATAATACTTAATTTGATAAAAATCACTGAATATAAAAATGTTTTTTAAATTCAGAAAACCTGCAGATGTTATATCTACATGTCAGGATCTGGTTATAGTAGACATTTATCATCACAGTAACAGCGTTACAAACATTGGTAGCTGTAAACACTCATGGAAACATTAGAAAAACATACGCTGGTTTGATGCCTCCACCCGAACATAGGTGGAGTATTTAATATTTCTAATTATCAGAGAAAGTTATGTTATTTTTTGTGCCCATCAGTTTCCCAGCATATATTGGTGCATGTGTGAACATGTGAATGAGTCACATTAATTAAAGAACTTAAAGAGTTCAGTACATTTACTTGGATTGGTTTACAGCGCAGACGTATCACAGCAACGGGCCGACCTGCTCAATGCGGCGTCTATGTATATATATGTCCATGGGTTTAAAGGCTAGAGCATTTAGAAATAGAACAAAAATCAAAACTACTGTTTCTTAATGGAGATATCTCGGGACATTAACTCAGCTAAAGACACCCACTTAAAAAGGAAAAATACCCATTAAGAAGAGGGTTAACTTTACCTGCAGTCAGTCCTAGAGAGGATCAATAAAATCCTTCATGTGCTCAGCCTGGAGTAACATCACCTACCGGGACAGGTAACTAAACCACCTCACCTGTCTGTAAGCGGGCTGGATCCTGGCCAGAAATGAGTGACAGTGCATTTAGAAAACAGGACATCTGTCACTATTCACTGACAAGCTTCAAACGCCAATATTTAATATAACCCATAAAAACAGTAAACATGCAAGGAGAAAATTCAAAAGATATAGAAAACCAGAGCATGAAGGAAGCGACAGCAGAACACGTTCGTCCTGTAGTCAAAGCCTTTTTTGAAGGAATAACACCAGAACAATGGCAAGTCTCGAAGTCAGGAAACCCCGATGTTGCCACGAACTATATTCTGGCAGAGGTCATCATCGACCTTATTGACATCGTGTCCAAACACGTCCAGAGCACAGCTCAAAATGCAAACGTTGCTGTGTGAGAGGCAGAGGTGAGCAACATGCTCCCTTAGACTTTTGCAGAAGCAGACTTTTGGAAGTTGAAGCTGTGAAACGCACAGCCAGCATAGACAGCCTGGCTAGGTTAATAGATAAAGGGGTTATGCTGAGCGTTCAGTCTGAACTGTCTTTTACAGCAGCAGCAGTTCAAGTTCTGAGGGATTATGTAGCCATGTCATTCCTCCTAAAAGGCTCAGTAATATGATCATTCTTGCCTCCAGAATGGTTAAAGGTTTCATCCGCAACATGGACTATCTCTGCGGGAGTCGGCTGCTGTGCCAGGAGTCTGATCAATCAGATGTGGAAATAGGGGAATAAGACAAGAAATTAGAGGAAGACCACAAGACAGACATAACAGGCTCCCGGGACAGTTTAAATACTGCAGCTTTGGAAACTGTCCAGTATGCAATAAAGAAGGCAACCACTGAATTTACAAAGGCCCTTTTGGATCAGTAACCACAATACGAAAAGGTGCAGTCAGACACAATTAAAGAGTCTGAGGGTGTCGGCTGCAGAGCCAGATGTCTGACGAAACAGACCTGGAAATAATACAGGAACAAGAAGAGGAAATACACGTGGAGGAAGACCACGAAAAGGACATAATAGGCTCCAGGCACAGGACCCAGTCCACGAGATCTTCAACTCCCTCCTCTGGCAGAACTTCGACAGCATTCTGAGGGAGGCTGAGGACACTGAGTCCGAACAGACCATGTTCCGCACCTCCATTGTTGTGGCCAAAGCAAAAACCCGGGTGTGGGAGGAGTTCGGTAAGGCCATGGAAAAAAACATTTGGACGGCCTCGAAGTGATTCTGACTCAGGAGGGGAAAGCGGTGCCCTACTCACACGGATTATAGTGCAAATGGGGTGCTGCTGACTTCTACTGAGGCTACAGTCAGTCGGTGGAAGGATTATTTTGAGGAAAGATTTAATCAAATTGATAAATTTATTGTTTTGTTTTGTTGAACATTTTTACAATTTTTATAGAAATTTTTTAAAGAAAAAAAAACAGCTTGGCAACTGGCATTATATGGGAACACAACAAATTTGCAAATGTCTAAACCACAAAAGCAAGTTTTGGGAACAAAAATGTGTATGTTTTAGTTTGTTTACACATACAGAACCAGAAAAACATATTTTAAACCCAAAGACAAGACAAAACCTAGGTTAAGTAAAAAAGCCACTCTAAAAAGGTTTCAAGTCTAGAAAATAGCACAGCAGAGCAGATGACAACCAGGATTAAAAACAAAACAAAACAAATAAAATACATCCATAGTGCATCTATAACCATATCAGGATCAATAAAGAACGGTTTAGCTGCTCCTGCTTTTACTAAGTCCTGAGGTTTCTGCCCCTCAGTCAAGTGGTAATAATTACATAAAAATGACTTGACTGAATAATATGATCTAAGCAAACACAATAAACCTAAATTTAAAAAAGGTACACATTGTTACTATTTCCACAGCATGAGGTAACAATGCAGAACCTTCCTTTGTTGTAATTTTAGCATTCAATTCCCCAACAAATCTGCAGGTACAAGCACCAAAAACGTGCAGCGAACCTGAAACTCACAGGCCCCCGGGGACTCTGGTGTCCAGGGGGAATTGCATGTGGGTAATCTAGCCTTGGGAACAACTCCTAATTTAAACCTGCAGATGGTTACATTCTCGAAATCACACTTTTCATCACAGTTTTCAGTAAAGATATAATTAAAGAGATGTCTCATTCTGCTGCTGTGGAGGGAGGTCATGTTTTCACCCCTGCTTGTTTCTTTGTCCGTCCGTCTGTCTTTTAGTGATGTAACTCAAAAGGTTTTGGACAAAACTTGATGAAACTTTGTGGAAATATTCGTCAGGGGCCCAAGAACATATGATTTAATTTTCAAGGTCAAAGGTCAACAGTCAAGGTCACCAAAAAAGTTTTTCTAAAAGGTCCTAATTTTTCATTGTTGGTGAAATTTGATAATTCATACCTCAGTGAATTTTTCATCTATGATGAAATTTGATACTTGGGTATAAACAGTTACTGCAGATAATTCATTGTCTTTTTCTATTTTAAATTAAAATACAAAAATGCAAAGTGAACTACTATAAGCTTCATCAGAAAAGTTTGAATCTAATCTTAAAATTAGAGAGGAGGTTTTGTCTCCTGAACCCGAACAGGGAGCACGATCCACCTGAGAGGGGCCTGATAGTGGCTCTGCCTCCCATTTGAACTTTTAAAAGTATAATAGGATGGATTCTTCCATTCTAAAAAAAAATCCACAGAACTGACAACATTTTTCTATAGTAGGATTCATATTTTATAAGAATATGACATTAAACTGATTATAACATAAACGTAGGAAAGAGCAAAAAGTTGAATTTGTCTTCCAGTGACTCAGCAAAATCCTCCAAAAGAATTTACTCTTTCATTCTAACAGTGATTTGGAT
>JAVDPK010000871.1:265070-281131 GCA_034780415.1 Cichlasoma orientale | reverse complement strand
CCCCCCCCCCCCCCCCCCCCCCCCCCCCCGGCTGTTCACTCAAATAAGGCATGACCAAAAAAAATTAATAATTTAACAAAAATGAAAAATTGAGAAATTAAAAAAAAAAAACATGATTCATTAAACAATAAAGCATGTTTCATTTCAAAACATGTTATTCCTTTTTGTACAATACCATAAAAAATGAGTATAAATACATACTGTTTTTTTGTTTTTTTAAATCTTTCAACTCTTTTTTCAAACACAGGTCCCAGTTGAGAGTCACTGTATTGCAGCTTTGAACATACTGAAGCAGTACAATTAAATAGAGCTTTATTAGACTAGAGCCGAGGACCGGAAGCTATTATACAAGCAGGAACCAGACATTAGATTTCTGGTGGACTGCTTGATCCTGCTTTGTAGAATAGGCTTTCCTTTCTCCAAAACCATCAGTGAGGCAGGGGTTGGAGCAACAGTCTGACTTTTTTGGGGAATGCAAACTCCCTGTTTTTGCTGAGTTTGGAGAGGAAAGAAATAACACTGTCACAACAGTATGCAAATATGATGCTAATGCTAGAAGGCAGTTTAACCAGGCTCAGCAGAAAGCCAGTTTTTTCCAAAGGGGGGGGGAAAAAGTGCACTTAGTAACACTTTGCATGGATTAAACATAAATACAGCAAAAACCCGTTTAAGAAAACATTACAGTGTTGCATGTACTAAGCTAAATTTCACGCTAGTGCTAGTTTTGAGTTCAGCATTCAGGCCGGAAGAAAAGTTTCAGCGAGTAACTGCAGATGAAACCCACAACAAATGCCTCGCGCTCATTAACAAGCTTTAGAGCCGCCGTTTCCCCCTGTGGACAAAGCTAGCTTAGCTGCTACCCCCTGTGGCTAAGCTGAGCTAAGGTAGCTTCTAGCTCTAACTGGAGCTCGAACATGAGCATATCTGGCATACAGGCACGTCAGTGGCATCAATCTTCTCAAAAATCAAACGTTTTAAAATTCTAACCTATTTACTTTAATGTCTTCCCCCTGAGGCCAGATTAGAAGGTAAATGCCAGTCTGTGCTACCAAAACAGCCCAGCTCACAACATAGTGATACTCAGTAAGAGATGGTTTTGGAAAGGCTTCCATCCGGGGCAAAGAAAACCCAGTGAAAAATCTGTTCTTATATCACCCCATTAAGAGTCTTTGATTCTGTTTCCCTTTGAGGTGGTGCGTTTTCCTCTGAGGCTACGAAGATAAAATAATAATAATTTAAAAAAAGCCTCAAATGTCCTTCCGATATTTGTAACCATTTCCACTGTGGATTTAATCTAATTTGATATCTCTGATAATATAAAAAGCACATTACTGAGGCTATTATAAAGAGGCAGCGTCACAGAAGTAGTAAAAAGCTTAAGGGTATTTTATCATTATATGCCTGGCTGCTAATACCTACCTTTACTGACACAGGCCTGCTGTAGTGTCAAGCCTATACTGACTTGAGTGGCTTCACTGAATATGAGAAATAAACCTACGTACACCAAAGGAGTTGGTATAAATAACTTTGGATCAACTTTAACACCATTTTCAGATCAGTATTAGCGTCTCAGCATCTTTTCCTTTGGCATGGATGACATTTAAAACAAAGCACAATTCCTCTTATTAGATAGCTTAGAAAGTTTGCTTGATTATCACATTGACTTTTACCTTGATCCTCATTAGCCTTTAGCACTTAACAACAGTGTCACAGGGGAGCTAAATACAAAGGCAAAAAACGATCAAACGTCCAGTTGCTTATTCGGCCTAAGAACAGAGGAAGAGCAAGTGAGGGACGGAAATAAAACTACTGCTGCTGTTGGATATAAACCTTAATAACTTTTGGGATTAGCAGTGTGTGCTGAACATGTTTTTTTTGTGTGCAGTGTATCATACTCCCAATCCCTGCTGTCAGAAAACCTGCTTATACTGCAAAAATAGAAAAGGAACAGCTGTCTGCGTGAACATAAGGCTACTACTTTTTTTGTTTTTGTTAGCAGAAAGTTTGGATGGGTTTTTAATTCGAACTAGCAGCTCTACTGCAAGTAAACCAAAAGCCCCTCATTCCGCCGAGGAATGAGAAGTATAGAGGATAAAAGTGACGGCACAGTTCTGATATCATTTTTGCAGACTTCCTCATGGCCAGAGAGGCAAAGGAAGATCTCTTCATCATTCCCGAGATGATGACTAGAGGTTGCTCGTCTGATGAATTGCACAATGAAGAGGTGAATTTGAGGATTAGGTAAGTAGGTAGGTAGGTAGCACACCATGAGGTGAGTGTGACTGAGAACCATAAGAACCATATATATATATAATATGTATATATTATATATACAGTACACATTATTTTTCTGAGGTTGACGTTGAGGTGAGATAGACTGAGGATCGGCTCAGACGACCAGGCTGGAGAGGGAAGTCGAAGGGAAGCAAGGACGAGGTAAGGAAAGAGAAGAGGTATCCTGTGAGGAAAAGTGTACTGAGGGGAGGAGAGAGGAGTTCACACTCCCAGGCAAGAGACACCATTTAGAGAGGTTAAAGGCCTGGGAGAGCCCCTTTTTCTTCTGTGGATCATTTTCACAGAGATCACAGGGCCTATAGTGACCCATTTCTCCCAGCTGTGTCAATATATTGAGTAGGGTGGGGTGGGGGTTGAGGGTAATTACTGTTTACAAAGATTACTCGGAAGAGGGGAGAGGAAGGGGGAGGCCAAGAGAGAAGGAAGAGTGGGTAAGGGCTGGCTGAGGAGCAGATTCTGAAGCTTTACTAAGTAGCATTATTTTGGTCTCTTTTCAGCACTCCACCCCGCTGGGTTTCCATCTTTTATACTCCTCCTTCTCTTGTCCCCTTCCTCTATCCCAGGTCCTGTGCAGTTCATTCGTCCTCCAGGGACTCCGTCTTGATGTCGTTGGGCCCCCCTCCGGTTCTGGACAGGGCCAGGATAGTGTGGTTGACAGCAGCCATCTCCACGGCCAGAGAGATGGGGTCCTGGTGCTCGCTGTGTGCTACGCTGTCATCCTGGGAGAGGAAGGGGCACCAAGGACAAAGGTCATGACAGGAAAGAAAGAAAACCTGTAACTAGGGTACTGAAACTTTACATTAAATGATTTAAGAAAAAAAAAAAAAAAAGTATTTAAGCAAGTTTTTTTTTTTTTTAGCCCTAAAACATAAATTTTCCATTGTTTTGACATTTGCCTGGTAGTATGTAATGTGCTACTACTGCCACAAGGTGTCAGTAATGGACCTTTAAGGAATGACTGTTTCCAGTCAGTATGTAGTGATATTTTTGCTTCATGTGCCCGTCCCTTTGCTCCATGGCAAAATGACACATTTGTTAAGACAGAACAATGAGACTGTTCAAAACTCTCCACACAATCACTTTATTTTAGTGTTGGGTCAAGACGACAGCCATCCTAACGGCAACCCACCGCACTCATGTTATCGCAGTTTCACAAATTTGAAATGGAGGCAAAGCAAACACCATTAACAAAACAAGTGTACACAAAATTGAACAAAGAACTTTCACTGTGACAGAACACAAGCTCAACACAAGCCCCATCATTTTGGTGGACAGAAACCCTTCATGTCTTAACAGGGTTTTAATTGTGAAACATTTAATAGCTTACGCATCAGCAGCTGGGATTTATTGAGATTTTTCAGTCACATCCACACCCATTACAGGGACCACACAGCGCCTGTAATAGGCTTTGTAAATCATCTACCTGCGTAGCTCTGTACGGTTACCAGTGGACGGTGTCAAAAACACCTGGTCTGTGGGCTACTCTCATGTTTGGGCTGTTGTTGCTTCTGAAGCTTAGCCCCTGCAGTGGAGTAAACCAAAGTCATAACAAAGAGCTTCTGTACAAGTAAAGAGAAACTGAGTAATAATGTCCACTGCAGCTGCTGTCTGTGCTGCTCATGCTGCTTTTTTGAGCTTTCCCCTTTGTGGTGAACTCCTTCAAGCCCGCTTTTCAAGCTGTCAGCATTCCACTGATACATAGTGTCACCCCTGTTGGGTCGCACACCCATAATCCTTCACTCTGTGCAGCCAAATGCCTGCGCAAATGGACACAAACCCACTACAGTGAATTCCACTTGTCTGAGACCTGGTTTCATATGGTTTGTCACACTGCAGGGATCATCCACACATCATCTTAGCTTTCTGTCATTCAGTATTGTGCCCATCAAGAAAGAGAATTACATAAAGAGAAAGATCCCAGCAACAGGTGCATAGACAATCGCCCCATTCATATCACTATCAACTTCATTTATTTGTTGTTCATCAATTCATGTCTGAAAGAAGTGTGAATCTATTTAATATGGAGTCCTGCTCTCCTAAAGCCCAATCCTATACAGGGACAATATTTCTGAACTATTGAAATACCATCATTCATCATAGAAACTAGGTTTCCTATGCTACACGTTTCATTTTAGTCTAAAAATACTGCAGCTGGAATTAGTAAATGAACTCTACAATATCTACTGCAGGGATCTTTTCATGGGATGATGTAATGTGAAGAAAGCGGTTATTTTGGATGTTAAGAACATGACGTACAGATTGATATGACAAGAGCCTGAAAAATCAGTGAGCAATGCCATCAAGCATCTCATCAAATTTTAAGTGACATGCAATGTGATTACTATATTCATCTAATTACAGAAATGCAATCAGAGCATCATGAAGATGGAGGGACCTCTTTAACCTCAGTCTGACGTAACTGTGACTTTGCTTTGGCCTCATTTACAACAGTGCTGCAGAGCTGTGCTATCCTTACACACACACACACACACACACACACACACACACACACACACACACGGAAGTATACAGCACAAGTGAAACCTGTGACAAGGGCTCATGATTGAACATTACTTTGCCTTTGATTATCAAAATCCATTCATTTAGCCCCCCCTTTACAAAATGCAACATGTTGCTGTGTGTGCGCTACCTGTGTGGGTGAGGTGGGCTCCAATCGATAAAGGCCAAAAGGTCGGCTGAGAGGTCTTTTGTCAAAATAGGGGAGGTCACAGGCCTGGGGGCATTTCAACAAAGAGAGTTAGTTAGCAGGTCATGCTGAACCCAAAAAGCACTAAAATATGCACAATAACTTCTCCTGTTACTGGCTGACAGCGGTGCTTCACAGGATGATCAAACCAAAATATATCACAAACATATTTTAAATCTTTTTTCTTGTTGCCAGTGGAAACCAAAGCAGACTGCAAGGATTTGTCCACTGATGTACTTCAAGTTTCAATCACAACAAAGAACTTCACGTGCTTTCTATATTTAGGTGCACCGCAAGCTGCCTGATGCAATTATTACCACCACTTTAACTAGACAGAAACCAATTAGTAAAGTCAACAAAGGCACTGTGAAGCTGAAATGAGCAACACGTAAAAAGATGATCACAGAGGACTAACAAATGAACCTCTGAGTGTCGATAGCTGGCAAAGTAAAATCATCATGCTTGTTGTTGGGGGAAGAAAAAAAAAATAGTGGCTGCTTACTCGTCTCTCACACGCGTACACACGCGTAAATCTCTCTACCTGCTCTGAGAAATCATTCCCGTCGATGTCATCGCTGTTGGAGTGTCCCCCTGGACTCTGGACGTCTATCCCATGACTCTCCAGGATTGTGGCTTCTTGGAGAAAGAGGATGGCTCATTAGACTTATGATGCATCACTGACAAGATTACAAAATATGACTGAGAACAGTGATTCCAAATCAGGGGAACAAGCAGAGGTTGTACAGCAGCCCCAATAAATTTTAAAGAAATGATATTTTAAGTAAAAAAAACAAAAAAACACTTGCTCAGTATGTATTTACAGATTATAAAAACTAGCTGGCAGGTGAGCTGAAAAATCTGAACTGCTAAAATGCTGTGATGAACAAACAGTAGAAACAAAGAACTTGAAGTAATGAATTAATAGTGGAAGTAGTTAGTAACTGCTAAACAGTTTGGATAGTTAGAAGTAATGGATGTGTGATTGAAAAAAATTGGCTGAGAGTATTAGCTAATGCCGTGTTTCCATTAGTGTCTACTCAGCGTGGGTCGATTCGACTCGCCACGTTCTTGTTTTGTTTCCATTGCTATTGAGTGCCACATCAATGTGGGTGGAGTCGATATAGCGACGCGGGCAGTAGTCTCTTGATGTAATTTGTATGTGACGCAAAACACAACACAACAATGGATGAGATAGAGGCAAGCTAATGGTAGCTAATGCCAGTTTACTATCGTCATCATGCATAAGTCGGTCGTACAATGTTTTAATGGATGAAGGTTATCATTGTTAAGTATTAAAATATGTACGCTGTATGCACGTTTCAGATGGTTCTCTTGTTGCAAAACTACCGCTGCAAACAGTCGGTCTGGGCATTCAACAGAGACTCCCGCTGGTTTGCAAGTCTCCATTTTCTTGCTGCCGTGTTTTAAAAATGGCGCGGCTGATTCTGCCGAAGGAGTCGCTCTCATGACTCAGCTAGTGACGACACTACCTGGCCAATCAGTGGCATGTTGTTCTTCGATGTCACATTTTCGGATCGCCTCAGACCACTTGGAACCCCTGCTGAGTGGGTACTGAAAAAGTACCTGGTACCAGGACCTAATGGAAATGCCTACATACCATGCAGAGTCGAGCCGAGCCGAGTAGGTACTAGTGGAAACGCGGCATAAATGGTTGAAATAGCTTAAATCAATGGATTCATGCTTTAAATATTAATCCCAAAGTAGTGGATAGTTTTAACAGATAAGTGGTGGAAAAACCTAAGAACGGCTAAATGGTTGGAGAAGTAACTAATTGCACAGATGATATATTTTGCTACAAATAGAAGCTGAATGGTTGTGATAGCTCTAATTCATTGGTGCATGGCTAAATGAACAGCTACAGTCACGACAAACAGAAAAAACACCCTCATTCAATTCTAAGGTTTTATCTATCAGGACTTAATAAAAATGATCTGATCCTTACCAGGTCTTAAAATTAGTGAACTACAACCACAGATAAACAACACCACATGACATATTACACTGTGTCATTATTTAGTTAACAAACTTAGCCAAAATGCAGAAGCAGTGTGTGAAAAACCAAGTACACTCTTACAGGTTCCATAGGATTTAAGAGGGTAAGTAGCAGCCTGCTGCTGCTAATCGAATTCAATTAACAGATCATCAGCAAGTGTGTGCACCTCTATAAAAGCAGATGTTTTGGCAGTTTGTGCAGATCTGTAGTGTTCAAGTGTGTTTTAACATAATGCCAAGGAGGAAAGACTTCAGCAATGATCTTAGAGAAGCAACTACTGCTGCCCATCATATGACAGCTAAACCTTGCCCTAATTGGGTCATACGACAAGACAATGAACCCAAGTACAGCAGCAAGTCTACAACAGAATGACTGAAAAAGAAAAAGAATCAAGGTGCTGCAATGGGCCAAAGTCCAGAGCCCAACCTGATGGAAATGCAGAGGTGGGACCTTAACAGAGCTGTGCATGAATCAATGCCCGCAAACCTCAACCCAAAATTTTGCTACAAGCACTTAGCTAGTCCAGAGTTTAACTAAAGTAGTGCACAACTGATTGAAAGCTTAAACATCTAAAAGAATCGATAAATGTATTAAATATCCACATTTTGCTACCACCAACACATTAAACAACCCTGAATGGTGTTCATACAGTTTGATCTGAATGTCTTCAGAACCTTCAGCTGTCTTCATTACTGACGCCCTTTGGCAGAAGGTCATGACATATCTGGTGACTGACAGTCATACTGAAGGAAGGAAGGAAAGGAAGGAATGCCTGGTGAGCCAGTAGGAAAACCAGAAGATAAATGTCACAAATGATGTGATATCGTCAACAACAGCGTAAATTTGTGGTCCCTCCCCAGAGCTACATTACCAATGTTGGCACGTCTCTTGATCTCTTTGCGGCGATTGGCAAACCAGTTGTAAACTTTCAGAGAGGTGACCCTCTCCAGATCAGACAGCTTCTTTCCTGGGGGAAAAAAAAAGTACAAATATTTAATCATATTGCAGTCGTATGCCATTCTAGGCCAGTTGCAGTTCCCGGTGTCTTTTTAGACTCAATGTAAATAAAAAGGTTTTATGTTTTGTTTGTTTTTTGGATAACAAAGCTGATTCTGACAGAAAACACAGCTCTACATGACATATCTATAACATAACAGTAGATAATACAGTTGGTGAGTTATCATTTGAATAATGACCAGAAAAGTATTTTTGAAAGCTTTATGATGCCCCACTGAAGGTGACTTTAACCTACTGGTTATAAAGTGTCTTCATGTCCTCATTTTATCCTTTAAGACATTTGTGTAAAACGTTGTCATAATTAGCTTATGAATTATGGCCAAAAACAATGTTTTGGGAGTGAATATTTGTATCAAATATGAACAAATTCCCCTTCGGCCTCCCTGGGATTTCACGGTTATGAGAACACAATGCATTTCACATCCAAGACGCATCGATATTTGCACAGTGCATTATTCATTACAATTAACAACATGCTCGTGGTTCTTTCAGTGGGTTCCACCTGCTGGTTTACCTGGTTTCTGAATAACAGCATTGCAGGCGTTTGCTATCTCCTCCCTTTTGGCCTCATCTGGGTACTGGTTGTCGTTGAAGTAGCTATAAATAGCACAAGAGTCACAGTGATTAAATTAATTTCACTACACAAGGAGTCACTGCTGTTTGTCATGTATGCGGCACAGCCAAGCTAACACTGTGTATGAGGCAAGTCGCCTTGCTGGCTGCAGTGTTTTGCTTTTTTTAATTCCTTGAGGAAATAAGAGAGATGTTATGAAACATTCCTACCATCTATCATCCTTTTCACTTCTGTTTTTAAAGTTTCCTCTGGACCTCACCTCTCCATCACAGCCAGGCACTCTTTTCTCCAAGTGAAGCGGCTTCCCCGACGCAACCGGAAGGTTCCTGGGGCAGTGGTGAGTGGGGGTGGGGTTTGCCTCCACTCCATTTCCTCCAGGGGCAACGGAGCTGGTCGCATGTTCAGAGTGGCACCTGGAGCAGGAAAATTACTCAGTTACAACTGACAATGTGTCAGGAAGAGTCAAGCCACAAGAAGTCTGCAGGTGTCTTTGTGGTTTAGAAGTGCAAGTGAAAACCATGGTGCTGATGGCATGAGGCTGTTTTGAGAGCCAGAACCCAATTCCTTCATGATTAATGTGAGAATGTGCATTGCCTTTTGCTAATGTTACACTTTATTCTGATTTTAAACTCAGGTGTAAAGTGCTGACAAAGCTCGAGTCATGACCACAGGAGAAAACGACTGAAAAAGCTCTGATTTGCACTCATTTACATTCATAAACCTAGTAACATTACTCTGTAAAGCCTGGACACCGAACAAGGCCAAACTGGGTCACCTGGCCACTGCCTAGTTCATCACAATGCTATGAATGAGGCGTCAGTTTTCTCTGCAGCAGCAATGGAGGCGTGTGTGGTGCGTCTAGCCATAAATAACTTAGAGCAGTTTCCAGTGCTGACGGTGTTGGCAGGGCTCCACCAAGGAACATGCTGCAGAGGACAAGGCGTGGGATGTCTGCTGTCTGCCTATAGGGTGATACAGTAAACACGTGCGTGTATGTACATGCTGGATCTGAACAAAGCATCGGGCCTCTTGTTTCTCCTGTTAACTGTTTACAGTGCAGTGTGGATTCAGGATGATGTAAGACTATCACCAGGTGACTTTGGGGGATTTCTTTACAGCAGCAAACTAAAGGTTACCTGATAAAAGAGAACAATGTATTATTGGTCTCTAGGTATGCCAATTCAGAATTCTTTCTCCATGACCTTTAGAAAAACTGGATAATCCAGTTAGTTGCATCATGGGAAATGTAGGACTCCAATGTTTAGATCAAATTATATTGAAAACAGTTTTTTCTCCACTGGGTCTCCAGTAGCTCAGACTGGCCTCCTGTATAGTTTTACTGGCCCAGCTGATTTAATTATTATATATCCTACATATACTGCACTCCCTGGGAAGGTTTTCACCACTGCTAAAGGACACTCATCAGCACTGTACTAAAATTACTTAGCACTAATTAGACCATATGCATGTCTGTGGTTTGCATCCATACAATTTATGTATCCAGCTTGCAAACCAAACTAATGAGTGTTAGCTGATAATTCAGTGTTCCACTCTTTCATCCATGAGGCAAAGTCCGGCTTCAAGAACCAAACATAGTACCAGCCAAAATGCTAATGTAGAAGCTTCAAAATGTGGAGTCCAAAACCAACGGTTGATGCCATTGTAGCTTAGTCCATTTTTTATACCATCTACAGTGCTGTTGTACAACTTACTGTAGA
Organism: Cichlasoma orientale; assembly: GCA_034780415.1. NCBI lineage: Eukaryota > Metazoa > Chordata > Actinopteri > Cichliformes > Cichlidae > Cichlasoma > Cichlasoma orientale. The sequence goes on along the minus strand of JAVDPK010000871.1, from coordinate 270,806 downwards.
GCTGAAGCAAAATGTAAACACATTTCATGCTGGTTCAACTCAACTAAACTCAACTATAGTTGTTGAAGATAACAAATGGCAAACTAAATATTAAAGATTTTGATCTTTACTAAAGTCAGTACTTGGATGTCCAAATACTTTTGCTTTCATCTGAACTTTAAATTTATTTACAACTTCATCCTCTCACCCCCAACCGGTCGAAGCAGATGGCTGCCCCTCCCTGAGCCTGGTTCTGCCAGAGGTTTTTTTTTTCCTGTTAAAAGGGAGTTTTTCCTTCCCACTGTCACCAAGTGCTTGCTCATAGGGGGTCGTTTTGATTGTTGGGTTTTCTCTGTAATTATTGTAGGGTCTTTATCTTACAATATAAAGCACCATGAGGCGACTGTTGTGATTTGACCCTATACAAATAAAATGTAATTGAACCTCAGTATGCACAATATATTGCTACTGTTATCTTTGTTCTAACAGCCATATTTCTTTAAAACAAATATCGTTTGCATTTACATTTCTTTATCTTATGCAATCAAACGGTGCTGCTCAGCTCTAATCAAAACACTGTATTTTAGTGTTTTGAACTTACAGGTGATTATCACGTAAGACAACACAGGAAATCATGATGCCTCTTATGTATTACTAGTCCTACTTAATTTCTAGCTTAAGTCTTTGACTTTATAATTAGAGGAAATGCATTGCACAGAGAAGCACTTAAGTGAGATTATTGGGACAAACCCTGTAATTGGCCTTGAATGATTCAACTTGAATCTGAAGCTACAAATTACTAGAGTAGAGTATTGTAGAGTAAAAAATCTCCCATAAACTGATCTGTGGGTGACTTCCCAAAGTGCTGCTATGTGGATGTTACAGTACATTCCCTCATCTCTTCTTGTTGGAGCTGCAATTTCAAATTTCTTACACCACATCTGCATTCTGTTTGAGCTCCTACAAATGGCTGCTGTTCAATGCCAATTCATGCAAGTTTTCAAAAATGTTTTTGCTAACATTTAACATTTCTGCACCACAAATACCACACCATGACTACTTTATTATCACAGCAACACTAAACACTGCAGGCAGTGGAGTTTCTCCAACTGTGCTACTTTTCTTTGGAGCTGCCTCCATGCTGAGCTCCGCGAAGCACACGTTGCTGCTATCTTTACATCCTTTACTGTTCTGACTGACTGAATAAAATAAGCTTTGAAGACGACAATTAGCTGAGAGATACGTTGGGAAGACATTTGTGCAGTAGTTAATGTAGATAAATAAGCACACATACCTACTCTCCACATTAACACTGGCAACAACAGTTTGGGAACTCCAGGTCTTAATGTAGCCAAAAAGAAAAATATGAAAGATTCTTTTCAACATTTGAAACCAAGAGATACATTTGTTGGTTTTTTGTAGAGTTTTTAAAAAGAGAACTTTTACCAAGATGAGGACTATGGCTTCATCACCAACAGCAAATATAGGGTGATGCAAATTGAAAGCTTTATAAACACATAACCTCTCACACCTTATACCATCAATCAGTAGCCTTGAAGCCTCTTAGCAGTTGCCTGGTACCCTGTCACTTAAATCACTGAAGCCTATAAGCAAATAGGCAACAAGTTTGCAGGTAGCTGGTTCCTCTGTTCATGTCATTAGGAAATAGAAATTAAGAGGTAGGGTGAGGGTGGAGGTCAGGTTTCTAAGAAAACTATTTGTAGGATATGTAAAACCCCAGTAAGACTTTCTGGAGTGGTGGTGAACTGATCTACTGTGCACTGGAAAAGTCATCAGAGTGAACCCTCCCTAAGTTTTCACCTCAGCCTCTTTTTACTCAAGTTTATTCTGAAACTCAGTCGTGATCCACATCTCTGTTGACACTTTGTTCATTGTCTGCTTTTCTCCAGTTTTCCAGGGTTCATGCTCAGTCTTTCAGCTGCTGGCAATGTGGTGTTCTAAGTAAAACCCAACAGTTACACTAGCTGTGCTGCCCAGACCTACACCTTCTCCTCAATATGAGCAGGCGTAAATCTTGAACCTAACCAGGAGAAGAGGTAAGGTCAAAATCTAGGTCGTTTCTGAAGAGCTTGTAACAATGAAGCAATGTCACGTGACCACTAGAAACAAACAGAAAACAATGACATCTACAACGATGAGAAGCTGATTGAGAGGTTTCTTTTTCCTTCTTCCATCTTCTTTCCAATTTTTCTCTATGTTGTTTTCTGAGTGAAGGATGCCCAGGTCAAAACAATTATTTATTCATTTCCTAGTCGACTGATCCTTCTTGATTGTCATCACGTTAGACTGTGTTTTTGTGCTGACTATATTCTGCTATGCTCTACTCATTTTCTTCTTTCACTGGAGGTGAAATTGCCTTCATTTGCTTTGATCCTTCATAACAAGCTGCATATCAGAAATGAAAAATTAACAATAGAGTGCATGCTGCTAAGCAACAGCCACAATCAAACGTGCATCACTAAGACATCATTTAAGACGAGACTTAAGTTTGGATGATGCAAAAGATTCAAAAATGTATTCTACAGTTGGTGCAGCTGGCCACATTTAGACTGCACTGTTATTTAGTTATTTAATGACATCATATCTAAGACTTAACTGAAAAGCAGATCTGCTGCGGAAATATGCTCGTCCATGATACAAGATCATCAAACCACTCATCACAATGGCTGCGGTTGCAAAATTCATGATTTAAACAGATATGTCAACACACATTACATTACACACAACTTAATCCACGTCATGCTAAATGATGCTGGATTCAGACATTCATGCTATGTCCATCCTAAATATTTCACCGGGTTCTCCAAATTTCACACTAGCTGCATGAACCAGGAAGCAGTCCTGATTTACTTCCACTGAGCTATACAAATAATCTCCAAAATAATCTCACCACCCCCTCCCCCTTCCCACCATCACTTTCTCTCAACTGCCAACTGTCGAATCAGGGCAAAATGCAAAAACATGGTGTGCCAGTTAATCAAGCCAGATGTACCTGGTGTGGTTTTCTCCAGCGTGTACCAGCGGTAGAAAGCTCTCTTCTTCTGCTCGCTCAGGTCGGAGCCGTGCTGCAGCAACCAATGGGAGATCCTGCTCTGACTGATGCCTGGAAAGCAGCCAGACATCAAATTACAACACAGTGGTTTTTGCATCGAGCCCCTGCACAAACTGTAGACAAGCCCTGGAAGAACTCAAGAGACACAGAGGAGAATACAAAAAGGGACAGGTGGCGTTTTCTCTCTTTTAATCTTAGAATTGATGTTTTCCACGATCACTTGTCAGTCACCACAGAAATACTGCTGGACACTAGCACTTGCAAGTTCAATACCTGCTGAACTTGAAATTAGAGTTTGATTTATATGAGCTTGTAACATTTACAGCACCACTTTGGTTTTTAAGTAATCCAGCAAGCTGTTGGTGGCAATGAGTTACATTCCTTTGTTTGACTTTAATAAATACCTGCAGAAAAAAAAAAAGTAATGTGTGTGCAACAACACAGGTGTGTTCTTCTACAGGTCAGCTGTAATGCAGATTTCAGGTTTGTACAGGTGACTTGTTGGTAATAAAGCAGCCCTTCTCTGTACAAATCCTGCACTCCACCTGAGCTGTTAAATTTAAACAGAACAGCTGCCCCAACCTCCAAGACCCCAGACAGTCTGTTGCCATCAATTTCTAATGAAAGCCTTCACCCTTATGTCAGAACATATTGATTCTCCTTCAGCTGCCTCTCCTTAATATGAATTGTGATGCTGTTCAGAGACAAACTTGGTTCTAATGTGCGCTTTCCTTGTATTATTTTTGTTGTGCCTTTCAAATGTGGTGATTGTGGCGCTGAGGCACTCCAACCAAACGTTCTCCGTTTCCAGGTTGCGTTGCACTTTTTCAAATTTTACTAGCAGTCAGCTAATGCTTGCAGATAAGAGTGTCTCTTCCATGCGAAATTCAGGCGACCAAAGCAACCACAAGCAGGTTTTTGAGCATCTCACTCTTTGCAACTGATTTCACCTAGCAACCTCGAGCAAAACTCGCCACCCGGTCCAGGAATAAACAAATTTCCAAGTGATCAAAGGTTGCCAGAGGTTCACCGACCAGACTCTAGGCCTGTGTGACTGGGGTCTTAATAAATTTGGTCCTTAGTCTTGACTTGGGCAGTCCATCCAAGCACTCTTTAGTGACTCCTCAGCATTTTTGGGTGGGGGTAAAAATTTTAGACATTGAGAACATGTCCAAGACAGTGGATCCAGCTCCACTGTCTTGCAGTAGCAGGGCTGAAGGGTCACTAATAAACTTGCTGAAGAGGAAAGTGATCATACTGCTCAATGATCTGTCAGAAAGTAGTTGGAAAATAACCTATTTGCAGAGAAGAAACCTATGAACAGAGTTACTTTATTTAATTTGAAAATGTGTGCACATACACTTGCATGCACATAGCATCCTGTTAAATCTGTGAGAAACACAGCTCAATGTGTAAAAATTATAGCTTGCTAAATTCTGATCTTGTGTTGTTTTGTGTGAAATGATGCAGACAAAAAATGCACAGAGAATGTGTGAAATCGGGCGCTTTGTCAGTGTTTAGAAGGCAGCCCTTCTTATAATGTGCCAGGCTGACATGTCTTCAGGGTCAGGAAACAAGCTTTTCAAAAGGAGTCAGAAGTAACACACATTTCCTTAAACATCAATGTCAAAACTGAGGAGAAGGACACACAATCAATACACGTGCATGGCAAGGGGACAGCAACAGAAAACATCTAATATCAAGGACATGGTCTGACACAAGAGTGTCAGTTTGTCAGTTACTAACCGGTAACTTGTGCCACCACTGCCTGAGAGATCCTCCTGTTCCCCAGGAAGGCTTTGATCTCTTCTTTCACCAGACTGCTGTCCCTCCTGCAAACACAGAGCACACGGCGATACCACTTTATAGAGCATGAGCCAAGAATCTAAAGAAGCTAGCTCCACAGAAGTGGCAGCAATGCAATGAAAACAGCTTCATTATTACACATTAGGTAAAGCTGTGGCAATGTTTAGCTGCTAGACGGCTGTAAAAATATATGTATTGAATTACAGCTTTCACTGTTATGCTCTTCAAGTGGAATTACACAGGCACGCTGCTGTATAATTACCCAGCTTTAAAGAGAAATGCATACATGTTTAATGCTTTTGTCACTGATTCTGCGCTCATTTAGAACAAGCCATTCATCTGGTTTTCTGCACAATAACACATTCCAATGATTCAATCTGTGTTTCTTTATTGCACCCATTCACGGGCAACCTATGAAACCACAGCTCCTTTTTAATCTGGCCCGCATGTCGACAGCATTATCGCTGTACTGTACTGTTCTGTTTTTTTTTTCCTTTTATGGCCCCCACATAATCAGCATTGCATTTCAGACGAACATAAAGGCAGTGGCTCTAGAGCTGAGCCGCAATCCAGTAATCTATATTTTCAGGATGTATTTAAAAAGGGCATGTTTCCGCTATCTGAGTCCTCAAGCAGCTAGAAAAATTATAAAGCATGCACAGACTTGCAGGAATGGAGGATGTGTAGTCACATAATGTACCCACCCTGATTTCTGGCATCAAGCCCATTCCCCTCATATATATATATATATATATATAAATAATTAAATATATACACACAGACTGCAAACACTTGTCAGATGTCTACATCTAAAAGTGCATACAGGTTTTTTTTTTTCCTCCACAGGAAAGCATTTTCAGCAGGCGCCTACCCCCACC
>JAVDPK010000871.1:224428-244428 GCA_034780415.1 Cichlasoma orientale | reverse complement strand
ACCCCCCCCCCCCCCCCCCCCGTCTTCTTCTTCCCTTAATGTCTCTGAATCCCTCCATCCTGGCCTCCCAGCCCTTATGAACAACTGGTCAGGACAGCTGGCTGGAACAGCTGCTCGCTATCTCACGTTGGCCTCCATCTGCATCTGCGCGAGTTTATTTATTTTTTTTCTGCAGCTTGTCGTTTTCTGTGCGAATTTTTATGCTGCTAAATCAGTCTTTGTGCTATCTTTGTGTCACCGTATCAGCACATTGTTCACTCATTGAAGAATCTTTCCTATTTTTTCATGTTCGAAGCATTTGTAATGCCTCTATTTTCTCTTGTGGTCTTGATTTGCATGCGGCATTAAGTAGATTACATCCTCTTTTGACTTCGCCAGTGTCAGTTAACAGAATAGCTGTGTTCTGCGTCAGCATATGTAATGTTATCAGTCTTCCTTTGTTTTCTTTTTCTCTCTTTACTTACCTTCCGCTGACAATGCCAGCATTCATCTTCACTGTCTCAGAACGAATCCCATGTGTCACTCGAGCTGTAATAGGCTGGACTGAATTGTCTTTTGTCCATTTGCTGATGATGTACTGTAATTTTTCCAGGCATTTAGTTAAGGGGAATATTCCCTGAGCTGCAACAGGAAAAGAAAATGAGGTAATGCACCAACAGGCACAACAGTTTTGGAAAGAACCAGCAATATATGGTAGAGCTGCATAAATGGAAAAAATGTGATCTTAAGTAACAAGATTATCTTTACAGGGAGCGCCGAACCGGGGAAGATAAAATTGAACATATAGGATGCCCTTGTTATCTTGGACAAATAATAATAATAAAAAACTAAAATTAGCTGCAGTATTCTTAGATGCTTATTTATTTACTGTGATGTGTCACACAGAATTAAACTGTTTGTGGCTATAGTGAATCAAGGGTTTGTGTGCACACTCTTGTATGTGTGCAAAGGGGAAGGACAGCCATAATTTTTTAAAAATGAATAACAGCATAGACTCAATGGTCACATCAGTAATTATGCCTCGCTAGGACTGGGCGGGTCCCTTTGGCCATCAGAAGTGCCTTAATTCTCCCATTCCGCCACATCCCAGAGGTTCTCTGCTGGACTGAGATCTGGTGACTGCGGTGATCATTTGAGTACAGTTGTTATGTTCAAGAAAGCAGTTTGGGATGATTTGAACTTTGTGGCCATGAGAAGGTGGGTTCATTGTGGCTGTAGAGGAATGGACATTGGTGGGGGTGGGGGTGGGGGTGGGGGTGGGGGGTGTGTGTGAACCATTCTCTGTGAACCCTAGCTATGGTTGTGTGGGAAAATCCCAGTAATTCAGCAGTTTCTGAAATATTTAGACCAGCCCATCTGGCTCCATGAACTCAAAGCCTCTTCAGTCACTTTTCTTCTCCATTCAGACGCTCAGTTTGAACTTCTTCAGCACGCTGTCGTGACCATGTCTGGATGCGTGAATACATCGGGTTGGTTTCATGTGATTGGCTGATTAGAAATGTGTGTTAACAAGCAGTTAATCAGGTGTACCTAATCGACCAGTGAGTGTATATACTATGTAACATAGAATGAAGGAGCAAGAAGCTCTCTCTCCACATCCTGTGGATGGGCATCAACTTCTCTGCCAGCCTTGTTGAGCTTAGCGTATCAGCACCAGTTTTCCACCTGCTGGTGGTTTTGGTTAGAATGACCCTTCAGATCTCCAAAGATGGTGGAGTTGGAACCTGTCCTCACGGGATTTGAGGCAGCTAAATCACAACGAGGACTCTCACCACATCAACCTGACCAGCCTTTTTTTTTTTCTTTTTCTTTTCTTTTTTTTTTTTTTTTACTTTTTACAATAACTTGGAAAATACTGGACGTCTCAGACAGGAGCTAGCTGGTTGGCAGCTGTTGAACTTTCAAATAGAAGCAAAAGGTCTTTCCACCAGTCAATCAACTATGTTATTGGCAGATGCAAAAATAGATGGCACAGTTTGTGCTGCAACCACTGCACCGCTGTCACCTCACAGCAAGAAGGTCCTGGGTTCGAATCCACCAGCCAGCTGGGGTCTTTCTGCATGTTCTCCCTGTGGCTGCGTGGGTTCTCTGCACGGCCTCCGTTATACCTCAGGCAGCCTGTCCAAGTAATGTCTGTGTGTGAAACACGGGCATTAGAGCCAGATATGGGAAGACAGGTGGTTGGAGGTTGGTTTCATATCTGTATCATGCTGTAATACAGAGAATATGGCAGAGGTTAAACCTGCTTTAGCTCACACTCTTCTTTCTCTTGGATCGAAATTGCAGTTGATTGAGCCATCAAATGTCCTGATGACACGAGTGGCCTTTAGTGTCGTTGCTGATGTGCAGTTGTCGGTGCTGTAATTTATCTTGCCTTGCTATGGGCTGTATCCTCTGCTATTCCTCCTCAGCGTGGCGCAGGGGTTAATCGGGTTGGGAGCTGGATGCCACTGGAGGCATGACTGCACACTTGCTGTCTATAATTCAGACACATGGTGCTGGCTCCTTTGATGTTGAGCTGAAAGATGGAGACACTGGTGGATCTTGAGGAACCCTGTGGCACCAGCATGCCTAATCTCTTGTCTGGCTTTGTAGAGACTTCACATTGCTACGCAGGATGGATCTGTGTCTCCTGGTGCTGACAGGCAGGCTGGCTCGATCCACTGAGGATTTCTGACAGAGAACTGTTGTTCCAGTTCTGACGAGATGAAAGCCTTTTGCTATCTGGCCTGTCAAGGATATGGATTAAACTTTTTTTTTTTGCTTTCACTTGGGATGAAATGCATCCCAGAGTTCATATTTCACATTTTCAGCCTTAGCCTGGGAGCACAGACTGACTCACAAATGGACTTTAACTTGTTTGAAGTCAAACATTAGATTTATTTTTCTTTTTTGGCCACATGGGGGCACAAGAAACTACGTGTGAACGAATTTCTTAAAAACCATTAACAAAACGTAGCAGCTGCAACATTATCCTTCATTTAGAGTCATGATCGTAGGCATTACATGGACGGTAGACCAGTATTCACGGCCTTATAGCTCTGTTTTTGGTCTCTACCAACAGCAGTTATGTGTGTCTAGCTGCATAGCTAAACTATGTTCAGCAGGGAGTTGTTAATTTTGCATGAAATGAGATATAAGGAGCAGTTGAACAGCTGTACCTAACAAAATGGCCAGTGAGTGTGTATAATATACATATCATAGTGCTGCAAAGCTGATGGAAGTTACAATATCTAATGCATAATGTCTGTTACAGTAACATTGAAATCCAATTCAAACAGAATTGCTTGATGACAAAAATGGTTCTGCTTTGAATCCAGGCCTCCAGTCAGCTGGAGGACGGACATACCAGAGTTTTGATGGTGATGCCAAAAGCAGTAAATAATAAAAGGAGTGTTGCAAGGTCCACGTTTTAAAGAGCTTCACCTTGTGTGCCCCTTGCATGTTGTTTGTCTTAAGAGCCAGAAGACATCTGCCCTCTGCAGAAGATGGAGAGGGCAGATGTCTCGAAGAAAAACGTGATTGAGTTTCACATTCTCGGTGATCTGAAAGGAGACGCGTCCCCTCCCCAAACGATCTGAACGAATGAACGACTCTCTTTAAAAACGGCAACCGTGTGACTACTGCTGTTAGAATTATCTACCAACTTCCTCCATGACAGACTCTCGCTCATGCATTCTTTGTTATTCATTCATTTAGCGTGCAGGCTCCGGCTGCCTAACCATCCACTTTTATCTCTTCCAATACACGAATGAATAATGTGATCAGATAAAGACATTTTTCCTTATGAGGGAGATTTTATTCACATTTTTAATTTGCACATCGTTAAAAAAAAGTGGAAATGCAGAAGTGTGTGTGTGTGTGTGTGTGTGTGTGTGTCTTTTCCTGGTTGGCTGGAAAAGCTGGCACATTGGTACCACTGTGACATAGGGGTGTGTTTCCTGCCTCAGAGTGGGCCTTTGGTGGGCGACTACGCATGTAAACTCTATTAGTCCACGTGTAGTTGAGGCAGTGAGTGTGTGTGTTGCTGTATTTAACTAAAGTCTGTGCAATTTCCTGTTGTTTCTGTCCACTTGATAAAGTGTGTTTTAATGCTTGAGTAAATGACGTCCCATTTTAAAAGTTATTAGATAATATTCATATAACAGTATTGGATGGAAGTTTGAGTCGTCTTCTGCCTGTCAGGGTTACTTAAGCCTCAGCAGACAGAGGCGAGGCTGCTATCACAGACCGTCCATTACCTCAGCTCCTATCTGCATGTCTTTATGGACCTCGTAATTGAAAGCAGGCGGCCTGATGGTCCCTTTTCCTTTTTGTTCCTAGGCTTGAGCTTAAACGAATCGATCGCGCCTGGTTCGCCTCGAAAAGCATATGTGAAATATTACAGACTCTGGCCACTGCACTCAGCTTTAAGCTATTTGACCTGGAGAGAGCCCTGTGTGGGAATAAGTGCTCTTAGAAAGGAGGCTCGCCTCGGTCTCGGGGCATCAGCCGGGGCCCAGAGCATCGGCGTATCACTGCCGGCACCACAGCTGTCACTGTTTTTATATTTGATATACTGACGGATGGCAGACAGGAACAGGTGCTGCACATTTGTGCCACTATTTTATTTTACCCCCTGGAAAAAAAAAGAGGCTAACTGTAGCCAATAGAGTTGTCAGAGTGTATCTTTTTAGACGGCAATCTGTCTTTTTTTTTTTTTTTTTTCCCTCCTTCCTTTAAACTGAGCTTTGCTACAAAGCAGTATGCTCCCAGTTGTCCTGAGGAAGCAGGAAGGGGCACTGACCCCCAAACTCCCATCAGAAACATGTCTGAGCATCAGCCGTTCCCATCCTGCTGTCTTTTCTCGGTGACAGGAATGCATACCAGGAATCACTCTTTCATTTCTAAGGCAACGTCAGGTTTGAGGGAACCTGATGAATATCAAATATAGCAGAACAAATCAGTCCATTGGAGAACATATATTTACCGAATTGTTGTTTATTAGTAAGATGATAAATGGAATGAGGAGCGGGATAAATAAAGGGGAGCTGCGTGTCCGTGTGTGAGGAGGAAAGAGGAGAAACTGCTGTGACAGTAAATGACAGCAGTTTGCAGCCGAATGATTCTCACTTTGATCCAAAATGTAATTTGCAAAGAAATGACATGGACGACATCCTGGGCCTGTTTTCATTTATTATTTCACTAATAAATACCAGCAATTCAGGTAATTTGAAGTCATGGAAGTGTTTTGTTACATTTCTGTGTTACAAAGTTAGGAAAGCTGTTTCTGTTGAGCCGGCTGTTTCTTTACACATAAAAGAATGATTCCCAGTCTCACAGTGATTCATTAAACACTGGTGTCAGGTCAGTGCTCTGTATCGGCCGATGTCGACTGCCAGTATTGGATTAGAACCGGAAAAAATTGGATCGGGCCGTCCCTGTTTGCTGAAGTTTGAGGTGAAGTGAGAAATTCCTCTGAGCTTTTGCTGTTGGTTTCCTCCATAATGCGTTAGCTCTCCAGCTAGCAGCTGGTCTGCTGCTGCTGACGCCACGCAATGTAAACAGCACTGACGTGAACCGGAAAGCTCGGCGCTGATGCCGGTCCGGCTCTCAGATCGGTGGATTGATGGTTGATATTTGTCCCTAAACATTCACCTTTTTTTTTTTTTCTTATCAGAAAATTTTCCCAAGTTGCAAACTTGATACGTTACACGGGGGTATCGAACCATCTTGTTTTCCTGACGTGCTGCCTGAAGTTTAACCTGGTATTTTGTCACAGACCATCAGTCACATTAGCCTCTGCTTGTTGGTGAATATTTTATGCCTTCAGTCTTTTACGGGACCCATTTTTAATCTGGTGTCATTCTTTGGCCTGCAGAAAACCATTTGCCTTACCTCACCTCATCAGTCTTTCAGTGTGTGTGTGTGTGTGTGTGAGTGTGAGTGTTAAGTGAGTATATTGCTTGACTGCATCTTTCCTTGGTTGTGTAGCTCTCCAGACAAATCCCCACAGACAGGACCTCGGTTCCCCCCACAGAGAGCAGCCTCATTAGGATTTCTTGCACAAGCCGGAGCAGCAAGGCCTTCCCTCCCGGGGACACGTGTTCCTTGCTGGGGCCTGACCCTGGAGTTCTGGGCCTTGTCGAATCATATTTGGTTCATGTGCCTCCCAGTCATGGGCTCAGTCACCTTGGAACTAGTTTCACTGAGGCGTGAATGCAAAACGGAGCTGAAAGTGGCACTAAACGGAAAGCTTGTTGAGGAAACACAGCGCGCTCGTGTTTCTGTCACGAGGTCTTTTATTGTCTATATCGCAGCCGGTGCTGTTACTCACAGGCTGCTGATGTAGGGAATTAAGTTATAGTGTGAGGTGTCTGGAATGTGAGTCAGATGGTTTGTACTAGGTTACACATCCAAACATTTTGAGGAGAGGTAGAAGGATCATGGCGTTTGAAGGTGGGAGGTCTTTCCTGACTGATATAAACATTTTTATACAGTTTGTGCAGTTGCACATTCCAAGCACGTGCCGTCAGAAGCTCGAGATGTTTCTTCTTTGTTGTCTTCTGATGACTTTCAGTCGGCTGAACCTTTGCCCGGTTTTGGACCTTACCTTCAGTTCAGTGTTTCTGGGATGTTTTGATTCGTGTCACACTGCAGCATTTCGCTTGGATCAAGTTCAGGATTCTCACTTAGCCTAAAACATTTTTTTTTCTTTTTCAGCCACTCTGGTGTTGATTTACGTTCTCCTACGCTTCAGCTTCACGCACTGCCGACCGAACACTTTGATACACTTTTGAATTTGTTGTTCTTTCAATGATTACAAGGTGTTCGGACCCTCCGGCAGCAGAGCAGCCTCAACTCACTTTAGCCCATACGTCCGCTCCTTTCCTTCAATCTGGCGGCATTTGAATGCGTAACCTTCGCGTTTCTGTCAAAGTCATGATGGTAATTTGACTAAGTCACACCTGCTGGCTTACAAAATACTTGTAACACAGCATGAACTACAAGCACATTCATAGATGGGCTCGCATGAGATTCTGACTTCACCTGCTTCTTGTTAATAATCATTAGTTGCTCAGCTCTCTAGAGGATCCCCTAAGTCGTAATAACATTGCAATTTTTTTCTGGCATTTTAGCCTTTATTTGACAGGCTAATATAGAGTTGAGAGAGTTTAGGGAATGATGCACAGGAAGTGGTCTTGGTCAGACTTGAACCCAACCTGCTCAGCCAGGTGAGCTATAGGTTAATGCTTTCTCAGCAGCACCATGCAGTACACATAACCTGCAGGTAGTGACAGTGGTGAAGAAAGCCAGTGGCTCAGTAGTGTGGTTATTTCACTAGAGTGGATTAGGGATCTGCTGATTATCAGAGCCCATATTCAACTCTTTAAAGCTTTTATCTGATTATAATTTTTTATTTATTTTTTTTAAACATGGCATTCATCCATTTTCTTCCACCTATCCGGGGCTGGGTCGCGGGGGTAGCTGTCCAGACCTCCCTCTCCCCAGCCACCTCCTCCAGCACGTCCGGGGGAACCAAGATTAAAATCTTTTTAAATAGAGTTTTAAATATTTCCTTGATTACTGATAGCTGGTATCGGCCCTTTGGGGGGCGCTCTGTCACTGTACGTCGCACTGAAGCCGTGAGGAAAATTTAAGATCAAAGGTGACTTTCCGACAGAATGATGTCACTTTAGCTGAATGCTGAAGTCAGCAAAGTTGCATGTCCCATGTCTGAAAACGGGGAATGTAATTCAGTTACTTGGCCAATCCCCTGCAGTCCTTAGAGGAGACATCTAGTTTTTTCTTTACTCAGCCATCTGCACTTGATGCCATTTGGGTTTGGCCTGTTAAAGGGGGGAAAACAGCTGATGAGTCGGAGAACTGTCCAATGTCACCTTCACCTTATATGAGGATAATAAAAAAAGGAAAGAAAAAGAAACAGAATAAACCCCACAATAAAAACGGTGTTTGTGCATTAGAGATGATTGTGTCATGCACAACAAGCAAAGGAACAGAGGTCTCTATTGTCCACTTCCTAGCACTGCTGAATCATTTCCATCTCTGCCAGCTCTTTTTTTTTATGAAGCTTCAGTGTTTCTCATGTCTGCGTCTCACTGAGACTGAATCGCTCTGACAGCCATTCTGTGTAGAGTGACTGAAAGGGCTTGCCCCCCATAGGAAATACTATCAGTTAATGTAGTGTAATGATTGATAAGAAGTTAGACCCCAGCGTTAAGCTGAAAAATGGCTCAGGACAGTTTGATCACACACAGTATACCACTGACCCCCCTGGAAGCTCAAGGACAGCACAAGGCCACACAGCTCCAGTTCTTTACTCTGCTTAATCATTGCTAACAGCTCTCAGGCTGTGCCAGTTCTTCTACTCAGTGGATACAGTGGACCTTCCAGCTAATCACCAAGATAACCATTACAGGTGAAGAAAAAACAGTATGCGACTAATCCATAAGCTATTCTGTGTAACCAGCCTTTTGTGCACACACACAGAGAAGGGATTGTTTGAAAATCAGGAAATAATGGGTGACCCTGTGACCTTTCAACTTACTGGGCCTAGAGGAACTATGAAATAGTGTTTACAAAAACTGCAAAACTCATATTTTGACATTTGTCAGTTCCCAGTTGACCTTTATGAAACGTTTGTCATTACTCAGCCTTGTCACACAGTATCAATCAAGGGACACTATAGAGAGCCATAATCGAGACCTATAGCGCCCTGAGACGAAGCTGAGAAGCAGCACAAATGGAAAACTGGACTTAATGATCACAGATGGAGAACTGGCCCATTCGGATCCCGACAGACTGACACTTTTTCCTCATCTGGCTTTTTCGTCACCGCCTTAACATCAGCCCATTTGACAAGTGCTTAGCCCAGAACTGTGCTGTTCCCCGATGGCTGTTTCATGGCACCGCTTTTACGGGAAAGCTGCTGGCAGTCATGACATGTTCTAAAGAAACTGGCACCACATGCTTCCTGCACCAGGAAGCATGTTTCCTAATGATTCTGATGGGTGAGCTTTACCATTAATGCCTGTCGCCCCAAACGGAAGGATGTCCAGAATAGATCATTTTGAAATTTATTTTTAAACCGCTTAAGTTTAGTGGTTCATCCTTAAGTTTGGTGTTTATATGTGTAAAAAATCAAAACAAAAAACAAACAGGTTAAAGGTAAGAGCGGCTTAATCACATGCATTACCTGACTTCATGTGCCAAAGGTTCGTTCTGTATAATCTAATCTAATTATTAATAAAAAACAAAAATTCACACTGCTCACCTGAGGCCTCAGTCACACACATTTAAAGACCAATGTCTTCCCCAACAGTTTGGGGAGAAATCGGTCCCAAAGAAGGTGTTTCACCAAAAAAAACACACAAAAAAAACAAACGCTTTGGTTGCTAACATGGAAGATGCCAAACTTTCAAAGTAAAAGTTGTGCCTTACCCTCAAACAAGACATTTAAAAAAGTACAACTTCTCATCTTTATTTTGAAGGCCCTCCGTCTCTGTTTCTGGTTTGTGTCACACGCTTCACAGTTTCACTAGTTGGTGTTTGTAGACAAGTTGCCAACTTGTCTATAAACTACACACAACCACAACAGTCTGCTTTAGCGAATAAAACGATTGTAAGGATGGTTTTGGTGCACGCTGTTCTACCTCATTGTAATCGTCCCTCAGTTTTATCTGCTGCTTTGCTGTAGAACAGTTGCGAGAGACTTCATTAGACTGACGCAAACCAGAGAGGGTTTCTAAGGGTGGGAAGGTGCTCCCAGGGAGGGAGAACAAGAGCAATCCTGGCCTGGGCCCAAGCCGCTGGACCTGGAGGGCCTGTATTTGGGGTCACATCGCAGAGACGGGTGGATGGAAACAGATGGAAGGATGGAGAAATTGACGGCATTATTTTGCGTAGCTTGAGTTAAACTGGACTGAAAAGCTGAGCGCAGAGCTGCTGCTAAGCATCCTCCTCCTCTTTGCACCTCCATCCCTCTCTCATTCATTCTTTCTACCCTGTGTCCTCATTTGTAGAGGAAGAGCTTTTGTTTTTGCAGACTTTCATTTGAGAGAAAAAAAAAATATCAGTTTAATTGTGTGTTTAACTTAATGTTTTATATCTGTGTTTGTTTTATGCCTTGCTTATGCAGCCTACTCTGCTGAAGAACCAGATATTTTTCTTTCTCAGCCAGAGAGTTTCCCGTCTTCCATGTGGATTAAACCTGACGAAAAGCATGTTCGCCGCACTGCGTGCCAAGTTGATAAAGCTATACGGACACACCTGCACGCAAACAACCACGTATGGTGCATACAGTATATGCATGCACACACAGGCATGGATGTACATACGGTATACACGCCGTACATGTCAGCTTAACTGAACTGCAGCAACATTTGGCTTGCATTTCCTTGTTCCCTGGCAGCTTCTTCTGGAAGCAAGGGTGGGGGAGTAGATTGAGGAGGAATCCACGAGGGCAAAGATCCTTGAAAGTTCTGTGTTTTTAAGTAGTGTTTCACTAAGGCTCATTGTCTTGTGGATGCAGCCGAGCTCTGAGTGGCTCAGTGTGCCCCTGGTCAGTTTCAGGCTGGCAGCTGTGGGAGCTGAGGGTTCTGGCAGAGCAGCCTTGCTGGTTTCTGTGTTTGTGTATGTTTACTAATGCCACTTGCCCGAGTGTTGGCAACCCTTCAGTCCCCGTGACATGGGCTCTGTGGTCTGCACTGCGTGATGATGTTGGGCAGAGGCAGGATGTTGGGAGCTGCTTTCATGTAGGCTTCCCTCACTCATTTGCCATTTCTTGACCTTGCAGTTTTCACTTCTCCACCTGTATTTCTTCAATCTGTTTATTTCAGAGTTGGGTGTTTTGGCACCTTTTTAACTAATGAATTATTGAGTCTGTGAGTCTAATACAGCAAGCGTCTTCCTTCCAGCTGATGTCACAGAGATAAACAACAAATCGGCCGCACGATCCACATCCTCCCTTTTCTCCTCCTCGTCCTCGTCACGCGTTCATGCTCCCGTCTCTCGTGTGTGTAGGTCGCTCCACGAGAAGAGCTTTTTGGAGTTTATACGTTTCTCCTCAGTTTGTTTCCAAGCACTTTGTGATAGTTAAATAGCTGAGCAGTGTGATCAGCTGGCTCTGCAGTCAGTCTCGCATCCTGCTGATAAACTCCAGCTCTCCCTGCTCTGCTCTAAAGCGTTGGCGAAGCGGCGCGTGAACCAGTTCTTCGCCTGATGCAGGCTGTGGTTCGAGTGACCCTCCAGCTCACGGAGGACCTCCAGAGCAGGAGAAGCTGCACTCTGAGGTGGAAGCAGCAAGTCAGCTGGTAGTGAAGGCACGAGAGGGAAAGGGCAGGACTGCAGCTGATTGGCAGAGTTTGAAAATGAGAGCGAGGGGCTTGTTTATGTCCAGGAAATCGATCCCGGATGGCGTTGTTCTCTCAGACAGATCAAAATAATAAAAAATAACAGATTTGCTTGGGTGGCCGTTAAATACACACGGGCAGCCTGCCCAGGTAATATTTATTTTGTGGGAAAGATTGTGCCTGTTTTAGCTGTTCATGTTCTGTGAACATAAAAATGAGCTTTAACTGAGCATATTTTACCGCTATTGTAAATCATTTCAATTATTAGCTGTTTATCTGAACCTAATGTCTTGGCTCCAGCAATAATTGTGCTAACTCAAATTCAGAGATTAAAATAACACATAGTTAGCTGAAAGATTACCACAATACTCATTTTAATCTGCTGTCAGCTTTTGTGTTAAGTTGAATTAATGAGCTCAAAGCGCTCGTCGAGACACATGGGGCCAGCTGCGAGAGCGAGAAAGTCGCCATCCTCCACCCACCCCACCTGAGGTGATGTTGGGTAACACAGCTGCTGTGCAGCTTGAATCACATCCTTTAAGCTTTCTTAGTCTCGTGGCTAAATATTAAATGCAACAACTAAACAACTGTGTTGGAAAAGCTCTGGATAAGTGACAATGCTGAAGGGATATTTTAATGAGTATTAATGTGTATCAGAGGAGACAGTTAATGATCACATCTGAGACAAATTTACTGTTTAAACTGACTCTTCTCTGCAGTGGTAGCAGTGTGACATGTACACCAACACACTGATAGAAACGGTCGTTTTGCGGTGGGATTATGGCGCACTCCTTTTTTTTTTTTTTTTTTTTTTTTTAAACCGCAGACATTTAGGTATTTGGCAGTGGCGTTTTTACTGCTGTTGCTGGTTTGCACTACATTATCTATAAATATCACTTGGCAGTCAAACGGTAGATCCATTACCGTGTTTTCAGTTGGTGCTACATTTGAGTTGTTTTTCATTGAGATTTTTGTTCTCCTGCCAATTACTTAGTCTTCCTATTTTTCCCCCCCAAACAGATTGCTTTTACTGGAAACATAAAATATGTAATTTCCTGCAAACTTAGCAGACGTGAATGTTTGGATCAGAAAATATCTTTAATAAATCCAATGTATGTTGGATTACTCTTCTGTTGTTCAGTGGGAAAACTGGGTCACTTGATATGAAAATAAAATAAGTTAACCTCAAAATAAAGATCATTTTTTTTCCCTGATCTTCCTTTTTAGTTACTTAAATCATTCCTTTTCATATAATCGGGACCCACCTTTTTTTCCCCCTGCTTACTTGGCTTGAAGCCATACAGCTCCCTGTCTGAACGCATCAGAGCCCATGCATGTACAGATGAATGCACACGTTTCTTGGTGAGGATGTCCAAGTCTTACATCATCCTGCAGAGCTGTAGTCCTGATTGCCCCTGGCTGCCAAGCGCAGACGTGAGACTTCTCACAGGACATCCTCTGCTGTCAAGGCACACTTGAGAGCATTTAACTGCATTGTATGTGCGTGAATGTGTGATTGCATAGCTGTCCTTGTGGTTCTCTGCTTGTAGTTTTTGGGCACATACTTTCTGTTCTTTCAGTTGTGCGTTTTGCCACGTTTGAGTTGGAGGGATGAGGATTGATGACGTTGATCTGGGCCCTGTTTTTTTTTTTTTTTTTGTTCGTTACAATGTTTTCAGGTTAACAACAAAAACCTGTACGACTGCTTTCTGAGTGCACGAGCTGCACGTAAATGTTTCTGGAAAACTTGTCCACAGTCAAGAATGAGATTGCATCATGTGCCATACAGGACATGTTGAAGTGTAGTCAGAAAGTGCAGGTGACTTTGAGGTATTGCAGCGTACTGCACAGAAATGCCACCAGAGGGCAGTGTCTAGTGGTGAATAAGCAGCTGAGCTCAGTGAGCTGTGAAACTGAGCTGTGCGAGCAGTAAACTGGGTAGTAAAAGTGATTTAAAAGTGTTTGGGTTATTTATTTTATTTTATTATTATTTTTTAAAGAGTTTAGGCCAGTCCATTGTCTCAGCTTTGGTTTGGCTACAAAACTGCCACTCTGTTAGACTCTTACTGCAGTTATAGACTATGTTTGCAGGAGTTAAAGCTCCACTACTGTACTGCTCTTTTCCATAGAAGCACCGTTTCCACTTGTTCCTGAACTGCTTTATATTGATTGTGCAATATCTGTGCTGAGGTGGTGTCGCTTTGTGCGTTTGTTTGTTAGCAAAATTAACTACCCCTTTTAGAAAACATGGTGAAGTCGTGCAGCGACTTTACATTTTGATGACTTTCTTTAAAACTGCTGAATCTGGCACTGACCTTGGCTGTGTATGCACTCTGAGTTTCCTTCCTGCTATGCCTGCTTCTGCTGTCACATTTTAACTAATTAACAATGACGATACTACATGTACTCTACATATAAATATATTATTGTGTCTAAAGACATTTTGTAATTGGTTGGAACGCATATCTAAAGGTCCTTAAAGCAGCAATTGGCCCAAAATGCTTGGCTGTAATTATTTTGGTCCAGCTGTTGCACTAAAAACGTGACTTGAAAATGCTTGAAGTTACTTATGCCGTGATGAAAAGGTGCTTTTGCTTTCATGCATTTTCATTAAAGCTGCTAATATCACAACCTGATCACGGACTGAGGTGGAAGACAGTGAAAGGCTCCTCATATATACACATGCAGATAGAGGAAAAGGATGATAATTATTGCAAAATAATAATCTGTATGATATATTTTGTTCTGTTCTTTCTGTGCAGAAATCCAGTTTACTCCCTTGACAAGTCCCACTTGGGTGCACTTGGGTCTGTTCTCTGTCAGTTGTCGGCAGCAGTGATCTGGCCTGAGTTGTGGCATCGCTCCTGTTACTGTTAGCGCAGCAGCTTTATAGACCTCTGGAGGCTCGCTGCTTCGTTTGGTGGCCCTAATTGTGATTTGTAGCCTTGATACATTTGGGGTCAAGCACATTCTCGTTTATTAACCTTCAGGTTAATGCCGTGATTACCGGTTGAATTTTCTGTGACTCCCCCATGTTGAGTCTTATTTACAAAGTCGATGCTCCTTCTCACCTCTGCAGCAACCTTTAGGAGATGCTTTGAAAACACGATAAAGTGCTGATTTAGTATTCAGAGCTAGAACAGACTCCACAAACTATACACTTTCCACATTACATATATAAAAGCACTGGCTTTGTTCCTGCATTCACATCTGTGTCTTGTTTTGGTGTCTTCCCAGAAGACTGAAGCCTAATGGACTTATTGTAGATTCAGCATTGCTTAATAGCTTAATATTTTTTCTGATTCTCATGAATCCTTCAAATAATGGCTTATTATTGCAGAGCTGCTGTCACGCTCACTACTCTTTCCCATATTCCTCCATCACACCCTTCCTCCTTCCATCCTCTCTTATTAGAGAAACAGTGCTTGCTTTGTTTTTGTGATAATCACTTAGGCCTAAATCACATTTCTAAAGCTAGGAGGTCACAACAACTTCCCCTACGGGGTTTGATTTAAGTGGCCCTTAGCCCGGCTACAGTAGCTAATCACAGGGATTTATAGAGTGCATCACTGAGGGGCCGGACAACCTAGGAATGTTTTGTGGCACCCTGCTGCAGGTGTTACAAACCTCTTTTCTTTTGTGCCGTCTTTCTTTCCCCGATTCTATTCTAGCTGCTGATGGAAGGCAGCTGCTCCTTCCTCACTTGTTGGGTT
The DNA here is from genome assembly GCA_034780415.1 of Cichlasoma orientale. Lineage (NCBI taxonomy): Eukaryota > Metazoa > Chordata > Actinopteri > Cichliformes > Cichlidae > Cichlasoma > Cichlasoma orientale. The sequence goes on along the minus strand of JAVDPK010000871.1, from coordinate 229,364 downwards.
AAATGGCGGGGGTTCTGTTGGTGGAACATAATGCTGGCAGCACCCTCCTCCTCCATCCTGTCGCCGGTCATTCCCGTGTCCGGAAAGTCCTCCACATAAAGCTTTCATAATTACATTGATCTTGAGGGGGCCTTTTACGACCTGCTGACGCATTCAATCACATTTCAGCATGGCCCTTGTTAAGGACTGCTGTGAGGTTGTTTTTTTTTTTTTTTTTTTGCATATTCCAAGTTCATGTCCAACCGTTTGCACTTCTCATGTTTCCGGTAATTGGGATTTTTCACATGGGCTTGAAGGAGAAGGGTAAAGATTAGAGGATGGGGGAAGAGAAGAAGAAGAAGGCAAACAAAGAGGGGGAGCAGCGTGGACGGACAGAGAGCGGGGTTGCTGTTTAGTTGAGAGGAAGGCTGTCAAAAAACTCCAGAGGCATGTAATACAAGATCCAGATGTTGTAACCCTCCAGCAAACACCCAGCCTCATCATGTTCATGTCTACTGTACATAATCATAAGTCTGCATTGCATTGCATTGACAGCATCTCAGCACTCTTGGGTATCACTTGGTTTCTCACCATCATCTGTGGTGCTGCTCTGTTTTGCTTCCAGGCTTAAATACAGGAAGTGCTTTTAGGTTCTGCCTTATCCAGGGAAACATATCGTTCCCCTCCCCCCCACCTTCTTTGAATTTCCACCCGATCACGTCGTCGGTCTGGTGTGAGTGAATGCAACAGCGGGTCAGAGCTAATGAGCTTGCTGGGATCTAAGAGCAATGCCATCTATAGGCATTCACCCCCAGCCTGTGCCAAATGTCGAGCGCTGGGAAGCCTTGAAATTGGGGGTGGGGTGGGGTGGGGGGGGGGTGCATTGCAGAAATTAAATCTGATTATTTGTTGCTGTTGGCCCCAAGAAATGCCAAAGAAATCAAGATAATTTTTGAGCTAACCATGAGAAACTTGGATGAACTGGTCCCAAGACGTCAAGGTGAGGGAATTCTTCCCCTCTTCCCTTCTCCTCCCTTTCCTTTGGCCCCCCCCCCCCCCTTTTCTTCCCCATCCTCCTTTTCCGTAAGTAACCTTTGGCATGAGAGGTCAGCGCTGTGTTTCCAACAGGATGACCTTTGGTAATGAGAGGGCAGGTTAGAGGGTGACCTGGAAGCGCATTGTTCGTCTCTCCTGGGAACACAAACAGTAATAGTGCGAAGGCACACAGGAACAGCTGCAAGGCTGCCGTGTTGTGTGCTCCGGCCGTCTCGTATGCCCATCCATCATTTCACTGGAGAAATTTCTGAGTATCTGCTTGATCTTTGAGAGCGTGCTGGTGTCTGAAAATGGATCCAACTGTGGCTCTATTAGGCCTTTCCAGACGTGGCTGCATAACATCGCTGGCGTCATCGTTCTCGTGGTTTTTCATGCATAGAAAAGGTTTTGGTGCCAGCCAAAGCCACTTCAGCCAGCGCCAGAGGAAAATCACAGCGCCAATATGATAACAATAAAGAATAAGAATGGGGGGGGGGGGGGGGCTCAATGAGGCCAATAAAAAGTATGTCAGGGCAGTCGATTGGCCAGTTGCTGGCACATTCAGGCCAGGGACGTTTTCCCACCAAACCCAGTAATGAGTTTTGAATCTGAAACGCTAAATCATTCATCTCTAACAAATATCTTGCTGCGAGTAGCCTATTGTCACCATTCAGTGGCGCTCGGGCCATCCTGACACACAGCGAGCAGCCGAGAGACGGAGCTGGTGAACTCAGGTGGAGAGAGAGAAAATGTTTTTCTGGTGTTCACAGCATCAGCGCTCGTTACTGTGATCGCGATGAAAAACCTTCACTGATAAAAGGCCAACAAGAGTCCTTTATCAGAGCACCTGCTCGACAAGTTTAGACACGAAGCAACGCGTGCGTTCAGCTGCTGTTTGCGTCACACGATGACAATAAAATAAAAGCTGTGTTTATGGAGAAACTGTTAGCTTAGTTTGCTGTGAGCTTTAAATTTGACAGCTGTGCTGCAGGCCGACAGCAGCTCTGTCTGTGGCGGTCATACCTGCAGCGTGCACGGGTGTGTCTAAAGGGAAGGATGGGTTGCACTCTGCTGCGTTCCTGAATTATACGGGTGCAACACACACATTGACACATCAATGCTAAGTAATGGACTAATAAAACACATAAAGCACACATTTCTGATTAGTCAGATAATTCTTTAAAAATGCTCTAAAAGGCACTGATAGCACAAGCAGGCAGTGAAGAGGTCCAAGTTAATGACTAGGTGGTGGATGAGGTCCCCGCCAATCATCACAGACATACCCCCAACTCCAGTATCCAAAAAAAAAAAGCACTTCCCCACTTTATTGGTGTTTTAACTTTTTATTTTATTTTATTTTTGTACCAGGCTGTAAACATGATTGCTTCCTCTGTAAAACTGGCCATTTTAATAACAGGAGTCTGTGGGGACTGATTACCTTGTGGAGACAGCCTCAAGTGGCCATGGAAGGAACTGCAGTTTTTGCCACTTGTGCATTGGTTTCATTTTTCAGTGCTGGCGGTTGCCCCTGCTCGTTGATAAGTGACTAGTTGAGTGTCACAGCCCCCCACCCCTCAAAACCACCACTAATACCATAATCTTGTCCAGTGGGGCACCGATGGCAAAGGACACTGTGCATAAATGAAATGTTCAGAAAACATCTGCTATTTCGAATTGTATCAGAATACTGGAGTGAGTTAGTTCCACTCATGAGCAAGTGATCAGACCCATGGTAAAAAGTGTGTGTGTGTGTGTGTGTGTTAGTCATCCTCCCTAGAGGAAAAATAAAGGTATGAACTGGATAATTGCCCCCCCAAAAGGAAATACCTTTCCTTGTTGCTGAGCCCTCAAGCCAGTATCCTTGTTGAGCACCCAGTTTTGATAGAAGCAGCACTTTTGTGGTCTCTGAAGCCCGGCTTCCTGTCTATCTGGGTGAGATGTTGGCACAAAGGTTCCACCCACACCACAGTGAGGTGACAGGTGTGTATGTGGGTGAATACGTACTTGCCTGCACACGTCCGAATCAGAATCAGAAAGCCTTTCTGTCAATGTACTTAGCAATACCATGAAATGTGGGTATTCATCTGCGGTTATTGCCCCTAGCACTTTGGTCAGAGTATTCAGAAAGCCTGTAAAGGTAGGCTTTTATATTTTATGATGGGATTAAAACTGAAGGCTGAATTTATTCCAGATCTCCTTCATGCCTTGTCGGACCGACCGCTCCTCATCCTGTGTTCATTGAACTTGTTTAGTCACCATAGCCTGTTTTGGTCTTGCTGTTCGCTCTGCTGACTTTGTCTCTCTCGGCCTCTCTCTCACCCTACGCTGCTGCTTTCATCACTGGAGATCTCCCATGGTGATATCCGTATGTCATTTGATACACGCTTAATCGTTTTTTTTCCCCCTCCTCTTCTTCTTTTAACATTGTTGCCTTTTAAAAGCTGCCTGGTCCCGTATGATCTCCTGTGTGACTTTCAGAAGCAATTTACATATCTGGCATGGAATCGAACAGCTGAAAAAAGGCACAAGTGGAGAGAGGAGCGGGTAGATGCTTCTTGGCTGGCATCCATGAATTGCAGAGATTGCTAATTTGCTTGCACGGCCCCGCTCCGTTTCTCCTTTTGCTTGACTTTGGAGTAGTTGAGAAACAGAGTGTCCTTCCGTGCTCTTTAAAGTCCACTCATCATTGATTTGCCAGTGGAAAATATTAGCGAAGGCCGAGGAGAAAGGAAGACTGAAAGAAAATGGTAAAGCGCCAGTTCTTGGCATCGATCCCTTATTGTGAACAGGCAAAACTTTCAGAAAGGCTGCTTGGGTTTAAGTTGATCCCGTCGCGTAGAGAGGAGAGCATGCTCTGGATTTTCACGCTCTTCATTTTATGCTTGAAAGCCGCACGCTCATGGGACTACTTTGATCTCTTAAAATTTAAACTTAAAAATAAACCTGTGCCAAATAACGCAGTAAGCCCAATGGAATCCTGTGGACTGTTACTCATTTAAATCATCTTTGAAAATGAGGAAGGAGCAGGGACCACTTTAGATAGACGAGTTCCAGCAGAACAAATTCAGATGAATTGCTAGCACCACTCGCGACTCTTACTAGTGATGAGCGATAAGCATTCATCCTTTCTGAGCCTGAAGGGATTGTAAATTAGATTAGGAGTAAAGGGTTAGAAGGTAGCCTGCGAGTGTGGATCTGCTGGGGCTCGGCTCACTACAAAGCTCTCTTTTTGTCTCGTATTGTAAATCAAGCGCATCCCTTTTGTATTAGAGCAGTGCATTTCTGCTGACAGACGCACCGATGGTTTCCAGTTGTGATGTCATACAGAGACATCAGAAGCGGTATCTGCTGATTTTGGTCATTTTAGTTAACTAAAACTACACTGGAACTAAGCATGAAAAACATCTGTTACTGAAAGAAAGATAAAAACTAATTGGGGGGGGGGGGCTGATGATATAAAACAAGCCCAAAAGTAACTAAAATACATTTAAAATGAAGCAGAAATGTCCTTAGTTTTAGATTATTTTTATCATCACAGTCAGTATGATGAGGCTTTGGTGCCTCTGTAGTATAATAATAATAATTAAAAAGACTTCCTGAAGCTAATAAAATCTGAACTAAAACGAAGCATTTTCGCACTCTTTGCAGTGAAGTAAAACATGACTGACCCTCTGCTTCCTCCAGGCTATGCTAGGTCTCCAACCAGAACCTGCCCTGCAGCCCGATGCTGGGCCTCGTAAACACAGAACAAACTAGTTTAATTGAATAGACCGGCTTCATAGATAGCCATGCTGTCACCATACCTGATCCAGCTTTGAGCGTCAGGATGAGGGTGTTGCACCACTGAAGACTAGACCCCCCCCCCCCCCCAAACTGGACTGACCTCCCACTGCTGCTTCTTTCTCTTTTGACTAATTTATTG
>JAVDPK010000871.1:214066-224328 GCA_034780415.1 Cichlasoma orientale | reverse complement strand
TATATATATTGTAAAAAAACAAAGGCAAAATCTATTTTCTTGACCAAAATAACTGATTATAATTTTTACCATAATTGAGCAGGCCTAGTTTATAAAAACCAGATAACTGCTTAATTGAGGAACCCAGATATTCATTGTGTCTGCTGGACACCGGCTTACCTCGACCCAAAGCAGGAATACAGATCTCAGTGCTGACTTGTCTGTCTGGAGATGGTTTTCACTCAGAGGAAATGAGTCTACGATGCTCGCGCATTGCTCAAATTCCTCCCCTTGTGTCATCGCTGCTAAAGCAAATAACGGCTTAGGGGGAAGGATTCTGCCACTGAATCAACAGATTGTTTGTGTCTTTAGCAGTTCAAAGGGAACATTTTCACAATTGTGAAAAGGTAGGAATTTTGGGAGCAGTCTTATTTAGTCTCTCACTGTGAAAGCAGTGACTCCATTTTTGATTAACTTCATTGGAACAGTACTATTTTTTTTTTTCTCAGAGCTGAGCACCTCTGCTGTTACATTGAATGTTTTGGAAGAGTTTGGGAGGAACTGGGAGGGAGATTCTTGGATCCCTAGGATTTGAGTGACTTCTTTGGAAATGAAAGTTGATTGCGACTCGAGCCACTGGATTAATTGGTGCATACATGCTCGGCCTGGGCCTCGCAGCGACCTGGGGTGGATGGGAAGAGTCTGTGAGATACTTGTATGTGAATTCATTAGTCTCAAACTGGGACCAGAATCTGCATGGAAGTCTGAACTCCTTCCGCTCCAACACACTCGTATGATCACAGAAAGCAACAGGGAAGAAAGCAGAAGGGCAAAATCATTTTGCAGTGAAGCACCTTATCAATAGTATATATTTTTTGTGTGTTACAAAAACAAACAGGAAACATGTTCTTCATTGAGGCGCATTGAAGCTCAAGCTTTCATACCGTTGGGCCTTTTGTAAGCTTTGAGGTGAAAATTCTGAGCAGTTGTTTCTTTGACGGCTCTCAATAGGGATCTGTAAAGGTGTAAATGCTTTTACTTTCTGGTTTGAATAGCTACACGTCCCGTGTTTGAGACTGGGAGTCTGGAGAGGCACTTTAAGCCATTATGCTAGGCTAAATAGGTCCATCCGACCTGAGGCTGTTGCTCTAAATTGACTAAAAGTTTCCTCTCCTCATCTGTCCATATTTAAACTCCCTCTGTGGCTACCACTCTCTTCATCTTCTCCCCACTGACACACACCTTAGTAATTGGTGATGTGGACCATATGTTGGCTTTGAATAGCCTTCTGTTCTGCAGAGTCCTTCCACATACTCAAGGTCATATCATAACCTTGTTTTTAGGCTACCTGCTAGCCTCCCAGGACTGGCGTCACAGGCAGGATAAAGCCTTCCAGTCCCGCTTCCTGCTATCAGGCCTTCTCATCTTATCTTCTCTGTACCAGTTAAATCATCACCTAAAACCTCTAGTGTGTGAAACTTCTTTCCTTTCCTGTCAGTGGGCCTAATCTTCACCATAAAGTGACCTCTGCAGACCTTATTAACAGACCCGGCAGTGGTGTGACCTCTCAGCTTGAAGGTCAGGGGCAGGAATGGACTTTTAGATTTAGTGTGTTTTGGTCTTTGCATTTTACTGTCTTTGTTTTATGAGAGTCTCTTTTATTCTCAGGCATTTAAAGTTTTTTCTTCAATGGCATTTTTTTTTTTCCCCATTACTGGAAAGCGTATTTCCAGCAGTTATTTTCATGGAAAATTGGCACCAGTGGTGTTTCCTATTTAAGGTATAGCTGTACCCATCATACTCTGGCTTACTGTTCGGCAGATTTTTAATCCAGTAGAATCCTTTTCCCCCTCGAAGCTAGCAGATTCTTTTGATTTTTATGTACTCTTTAAAAAAAAAAAAAACGAGTGTCAGAGGAATATTGTTTTTTTGTGTCTCCACAGATTTACCAGCATCTCTGAGGGCTTTGAGAGTGATCAGTGAACGCATGAATAGATGCAGACCATGGTGCATTGTCATCCTGCAGGTAAGACCTGTAGCATTCTCACTGTCCTTTATCTGTCAAAACATGGATGGACTCTATACTTTATATGTTGCCTCGTTTCTATTGAGGAAAAGTTATTTTGCAATAATTATCGTTATCGTTTTATCGCCCCTGTACAGCTGTCATGAAGTTAGTTACATAAACAAAACTGTTATTTGTATCTGGCCTAAACATGCTTAACTCTGCTCTAAAGTTGGACCTTTTAACGTGGGAGTCTGGGGCACTGATAGGGTTTTGGAGTCAGTCTCATGTGGCCATTAAAAGAACTGCAGGTTTTTTTCTGTGTCCCCTTTTTTTTTTTTTTATTTAAGTGCAGTTTGTTTAATTCTTTTTAAGAAGGCAAACTCATAAGGTTCTAATTTCGACTTTACTCTGTGACGTCATCATGCCACCAACCGTTGAAAGCATTTATCGTGATCCCAGGATAAAATCCCTCCACCTCTGGTTAATGTGCCGCACAGACAACTAACAATCAGGATGGAAAAGTCGGTACCCTTTCATCAGTGTCCTGTAATCACAAGCAGTCTAATAAAGAAAACATGCATGGAGTTAAGAAGTGCTCTGTGAGGCAGCCTTTGCTGGACCTCTTCCTTTCCCCTGCCTCTGTATGGCGAGTCCAGACAAGCCTCCAGTAAAAGGTGAGGATGTTTGTTCTTCACCTCGCTACAGCCGGGTCAGTGAGCAAGGTAAAAGGTGTTTACCCATGGCTCACAGTGCCCCCATGGACCTCTAAGATGAATTCATAGTCTTGCTTGGGGAAAAATATAACTCTCATCCCCATTTTTATTATTATTTTTTAAATTATGTTCTGGCCACACTGATGTGCAAATTGAGGGTCATTTTCCTCTCAAAACATGTCAGGTGGTTTGTTGTTATAGCAGTGTGTGGTGGGGTATGACCATTCACAAATTATGCCCACCAAGAAAAATAGTATCAACAGTTGAGGTTTAACTGCATCCTTTTACTTTGTCCAACCTATGATTTCGTGTTGATGTATAAATCTAGGCTTGGGGAGCAGTGCAGCCTTTCACACACAGGCAATCACGAACACACGCTTCTCTAACTAACCCAGTCAGTCGTGACTTGGTCGCACTGACATATGCACACACAGATGTATTTCTTTTACGCTCACTCAGCCCGTGTTTATGGTTCTTCCTGCCCTGACCTGCCGAAGGCTTTTAGGGGCACTGTCAGCCAGCCGGCACTCTTCAGGGTCTGCAGGTTCCACGCTGGCCTTAACCCTGTTCGTCAGGTTACAGTGAATTATATCTGTGTTTAACTTCCTCTCAGTGGCAAAAGCCAGCAGGGGTTTGAAAACGATGTGCCGGGAGTCACATTTTTCTTTTTTCTTTTTTTTATGCCTGGTAAAACAGTAAGCTGGCTAATGATATTAGCAAAACGCTATTTGAATCCTTATGAGTTTCTGTTTTGTTTTCCTTATATGGAGGTCACGCTAGGAGCCAGATATTGGTAGACTCCATTTCTAAGCTAGCGTTAGCTCGTGGTGTTTGCTGTTAATAATTCGTCCTGCTTCCCTCACTTCAAAATCACTCTACAGGTTGTTAAGAGGCAACGAAAGCAAAGAGGCAAACCATATTTTTTTAAAGTTAGTCTGTTCACAGACTGGCAATAAAAATGTTTCTAATGCATGAAAACAGTTACATATGGCATATTTAAGCAACATGTGAGCAAATGTGTACGCTTTTATATTTAAAGGGCCAACTGCATAGTGCGTGCGTGCCTGGATACATTTATTATTGAGTGTGATCATTTTGTGTGTCTAATCAAAGCTGAATTTGGAAAACGGCTAGAAAGCAGCAGCTGTGGCTGCTCAGTAACGTGGACGGCGTCTGTTGTTGATTCTGCTGGACTGGAGGCTTCGGCGCTGCTCAGCCCAGCTGCATGGACGCTCTTTATCAGACTTTATAGGCGGTGAAAAGATTTTTATGCCCCTCAGGAACAAAATACAGATTTTGGTCATTAAGTGGAAATCTGCTAAATCAGTTGTTAATATTTATTTATTTATTTTTTTGTGGCGCTGAACAGCTTTTGGCTTTGTTTAGATGGTACGTACTATCCATTTTAAGTCAACTCAAATCACTTTCCTCTAAATGTGCCATTTATAATCACACAGACAGAATAATGTAGGTGTGGGGGAATTAACTTGAAGAATTTGCTCAGAATAACTATAGTCGGTAAACTTTATATGATTATAATTATATATTTTTTTAAGTTGACTATTGGTTCTTTACTTTTATTTATTTATTTTTGTGTTGGCTACATTATATTAATGCAAATGCCATGAGTCATCAAGGCTTCAAACACAGGCAACTGCTTCCTCCAATAAAATCAAACCTAAAATAGTTGCTGCTGTCTTTGTTCTCCAGGTCAGGGCACTCTAAATTGTTAAGGAGGGTTTTTTAGCATCTAAAAGGCTGTTACTGAAGCTGGACTACTTGAATCATATGTCATCCCTTACTCGTCCCTTATTAAGCTGGTATTGACGTATATGGACAGATAAATAATTGCACTATTAAAAAAAAATGGTAAAGGAATTTTTTTTAAGCCTGACCTGCTGATTTTGATTTATAATATATAACTGACAGCAAACACATTATATTAGAACATTTGAATATTTGTACAAATAAATTTTCAGTACATCCAACTATATCTAGTATATTATCCAGTTTTACCCGTCTGTTACTCTGTAATTACATCTCCAAAATGCTAGCTGTCAGTAGAAAATAGCAGCAGAAGAAGTAGCCAGAAATCCTAGGAGGAAATGATGAGTGGGTCAATCAGTTTCTGACTGTGTAGCTGAAACGTGTAGTTGTATTTCTAAGGAGCTGAATGTCAGGTTAAGGGGTAGGATTTCTGAAGGGTTTGCACCTAATGATGTAACTTTAATGCCGAAGTATGAATCTCACTTAATCCTCCACCACCAACCCTCCACCAAGCCCGGAAATCATCCACCCGCCAACCTAGTCATATATTTGTGGGGGGGCTACAGCCAGATCAGACTGAGAAAAGGAGGTAATGTCAGTTTCCAGACCAAAGCAATTTACAGATATCCTCTCTTGTTAATACAACATTGAATGTACTGTGTAGGCTACAGCGTGCATCTTCTCAGCAATCCAAGTAGACACTGTAGACCTCAACAACTCTGATCAGTCTATTGGCAGTAATACGCAGTGTTAACGCAACATATTGAATACCACAAGGATAAAACATCTGTGAAACACAATGTAAAAGGCTGTCACTGTGTTTAACTCAGTGTTCTGTCAGTGTGGACATATGATGCATTTCTCGTTTCCATAGCGCTAACAATCCATATATAGACTCACTCAGATCGGAAGCCTTCTCTCCTTCCTGATAAAAGTTTCACTTGTGATGTTGGAGCAATGCACACGTACCGGTTCATGAGGATAAATGCAGGCATTACTCTCCTCCTGTTGCAAACTTTTGTGTATAGCTTGACTTAAAGAAAAAAGAGTGAGTTGAAAAGGGGTCTCCAGATATTTTGCACTGTGATCACTTTAAATATGTTGTGGAAACATATAAATTTCATTGTTTGTGTTTTCATCATAATTTTTGTGAGTTGTGGGCAGAGTGAGTGAGTGGGTAAGGCAATTGGACCAATAACCTGCTCCTTTGTAGGGTTGTCTGCCTGTATTTTTTCAGAATGCCACCTCACTATAATACTGTATAAGCATTATGATAAAGCCAGCCCAATAAATGTCATGCGAGTAAATAAGCCATATTTATATTGAGTTATAGGTTTACACTGTGATGTGCAGTTCATAACCAATGAAGGTAGTTTATCCTGTCCTTGCTGTATATGAGTCCTGGTTTAAAACCATCCATTAGCTCAGCCTGTAACCTAGCCTAAACAACCTCAACATGGCATTATGTGTCAACGTTGTTGTTATTGCAGTAATTTATTTTATGTGAGTGGTTTTCTAATTTCCAGTGACAGTTGCCATCCGCATTTTAAAATGTAGCAAGAAAACCTTGGTCTTTAAACTATCCTGGAAGCTTGAATCACCAAAAGAAGGATTCCATCCATCACCAAACCATTTTCAATTGGTTTTATCTAAGAGCCAAACACTGGACGTGCACAACCCGAAGAATCCTTTCTGAAGGGTTTCGTGCTTTGGACAAATGTTTCTTAGCTTGCTCACTCAGTTTTCCAGTAACCAACGACTGATCCACCCTCCTCACTCTCCACAAGCAGCTGTGTTGACTGTCTCGTGCATGGGAACCCTTGATTACTAGGCTGACTGTACATTTGGGCTGAGCCTGGCAGCCAGCTCATTGTGCCTCCCTAGGCCAGCACACAAAACACAGCTTTCTTAACTTTGATCGTGGAGAGTTGTAAATGACTGCTGCTCCATCATCCAAAGCCTCGGGTTATCCACCAGGCTTTATTAGCCTAATGAATGGTTCGGGGGATGTTTGTCTGTGCTACAGTACATCTGCCTCTTGCAGCCAGTTCATGCCCAATAACCTCACATTGGCAGCCAGTCGCACGCTGTGCGCTTCAAAGCTTCAGCTGCGATGGCTCGGGATCGTGTCTTCGTTAAACTTTATGATTTGTTGATTTTAATAATCTGTTGTGTTTCTTGATGTGATTGTTAGGGACACATTAGCAAAACACCATCGCTCGCGATAACAAGATGCAGGTGTAGTAAAATGACATCAGTGCATAAGCTCAGCTGGAGGCAGCTCTCCAGTGAAAATATTATTTTTTTATTTTCCTGAAATATGCTCACAGTTTGATTAATGATTAACCTCGCTCTGTGTAATGAAACCACATCTTCGAATCGGAGGAGAAAAGATGTTTGAGAAACTGCTAATATTAAAAGTTTTGGACTATTCTGACGGAGTCTTGGTTGGTGATCAATAACAGATGCTTTGAAAAATCTCAGTCCTGTTTTTCTAAATATTTGGATCTATTTAAGCTTAGTTTTCCTATTAGGCCAGTGATTTATACATTTGTGTGACAAGTGAAAGATCCCCGGCTTGATCCTGGGAGGAGACGCAGATCCCTTTGGGGTTGCGTCAGGAAGGACATCCGACATAAAAAAAAAAAATCTGCCAGATCAAACATGCAGAGCTACCTGCTGTGGCGACCCCTTACGAATAAGGAAGCAGCCAAAAGTAGCTTTTACTCTCATTAGGGGTGGACAAATAAATCCTCAAAATATGGGCTTATGTATGTTTGTTGTTTCTGCTGGACCCGTTTTTAAAGCATCAAATGTTACGTGTAGATTAACTTCTAAAATGTCCAGATGGATTATGATGACATCCTAATTATTATCACTGGATTACAAGCATAGCCGAGCATTTCCTGCATGTTATGCAATGAAATGAAAAATGTGAGGCATAATCTATCTGGATCTACCCTCAAGAGGTTATTAAAGGAAAAATACGCTCATTGGGAGTTTAATGAAGCGGGATGGAATCATCAAGGTCTCGGATGCAGATGGAGTCGTACCAGATGTTGGATCCTGCCAAATTGCTGCATAGAGATATGCACAGTAGTGGTTTTGTAATCCGCATTGTAATGTACACTTCCAGATTTACTTGTTCTAATGAGGCGTGATGAGGCACAGCAGGGTATGACGACATCTTCAAACTCTCCACCTAGCGTCTGGAGACAGTCTACAAGAAGCACTTCCAGTTGGATCTGTATATTCATGAGCATTTCTTGATATTTGTGTTCCCAGATGTTGCAAATACTTCAGGTTCATGACGGTTATATAAGCTTTTTAGTTGTGCTACCCATTAGCTGGTGTAAAAGATGGATGCAGGTCACTGTGACGTCACTTGCTAGTTTGTGAAGTACCGTTTTGAAGCCTCAAGATGAACGCTTCTGCTGCCCCTGAGTAAACTTAACAGCATTAAGTTCAAAAGAACCTACTATACCTAAATGAAACCTCCTTAGTCTAAACTGCTAGTCTAGGAGTGCGTAGCTGAAAAAAACAACATATTTTCAGGTTTTTGTTCTACCGAGATACGCTAAATTGCTCAGTGCAAAAGTATAAGACTTTTGCTCAGATTAGACACTCGCTAGCAGATTGTTGTGGTTGCCTGAAGTTTGCACGAAAGACACTGGAGTTATCACAGTACTAGCATTTCAAATTCGATAGTGATACTCAGGAAAATACTCAATACCACGGGGGAAGATTTGACAATAGCTAGCGAACAGGTTTTTTTCCCCCAGACGTTGCAAGTAAAACCACACAGTTACACGTGTTGCTTCATGTTCATTCATATTAAACAGTACTACCGATGCTTACTAGCTGGCTAACAGCAGAAAATTTTGCAACTGTTCAACTGCTCTTCATCAGGCGCTTCATCAGTATCTTCGCCCTCAGTCATAACGTCTATTTCCGCTAACGGCGTAGGCGTGACTGATCTCTTCGTCCGAGTGATGAACACAGTTATGGGGAGTTATATACTGCAACACTACTATATAGCGAAAACTCTGCAATACAGAATTAGATGATTATTTTTTTTAAAAAACAAACAAACTGCGATACAGTGAAGCCACAGTGAACCGCGATATCGCGAGGGACGACTGTAGTAATTGTACTATGTGAACGTGTGTTAATGGAAGCATGTGAATTGAGACTCACTCAGTGTCTGTGGTTTTCGTCTCTTAGATCCTCAGTAAGTAGTCTGACTGGTCTCCTGTATAATTCAGCCCAGTGAAGGTTTGCTTTAAATTCACAAACTCCAGCGTGTCACAGGCAGGAAACAGATCCTCTGTCCAGGTCACGGGGGAGGAAATGATAAATAAGGGAACAGCACAGACAGAGCTTCAGATCAATGCAGATCTCAGCTCTGTTTATTGTTTTATGCACTGAGGATTTAATTTTTTGCTTTGATCACACTAGCAGGCAGCTCAACCTATACGCCTGTGTTTGACACCTGGCTAACCTGCTGCATGCGCACACGTGACATGTACAGGAAAGATCGTTTTCTTTTTTTAAGTAAGAGTTATCCAAACATGTAGAGGGGTGAAATTACAGGAGGGGTAGGGGTCTGACCTGAAGGCTCAGATGAGTGAGGACTTACTTGTGTTCTTTCTCACTGGATTTCCCACAGACTGCTACCAGCAGCGACTCTTTTTGCCCATTCGGTAAAGTACTGTAACTAAACAAATATTGATGCTTTGACATAGACGATTTAAATGTGGCTGCCCCTGGAACGCCTGCTTTGTTCTGCCTTGGAAAGATGGTTTCTTTTGTTGAGTGGTGGGTAAGTGGGGAGACGAAGCCTGGAGGGACATGTGCATTCATAACATCAGTGCCTCTTTTCTTTCACTCTGCATTGTCTCCTGTTGTGGATCTTCTTTGCTGTATTGTCTTGCGAGTTCCTCTGGTGGTCTCTCGTGTAATCGCCTCTCAAAGGGGACCCTTCTCCTCTGCTTTTCCTCTGGGCCTTTCTCTGTTTCTGTGGTCACCTTCTTGACTGTCTGCCCCTCCAATCCCTCATCTGCTATTTTTTTTCTTCCTTTTCTTTCTGTTTCTCCATCTCCATCGCACACCCACAAACATCGCAGCTCAATCCATTAGTGGCAGTGGATCTGTCCCAGCTGAGAGCTCATAGTGTATTGAGGCTGTAGGTGCCAGTGGGGAAGGAAGGACCCTGCTGGCTTGTCAGCTTCTCTGACCCCTCTGCCACAATGGGTGCCTCTCTCCTCCCACTCGTTTCCCTGCCAAGCTGGGAAGAGTAAATATTTATCAGCCCCCAAAACAATGGTCAGCTCAGAGGAGAAAGAAGCTCTGACCAGAGCTCACGCAAGGCCCGAAGGCTCGGCTGGTATCAGTCGAGGCTTAAAGATGGACTGCGGGAAGATTAGCACAAGCCTCTGAATAGTTTGGCAATAAACAGTCACTAAGTTGTTCCATGGCGGGGCCAGCCTGGTGTTCTGACACTGAGAGTCAGTCAGAAGCAAAACATGTTTATTTACACGTTGTCTGACTTAAATCTTTGAAAACTGGCTGTTGTTTCTAAGAACTGCATTTGCTAAACTCAACACGTTAAGTTTTTAAATGAAGTGTTTTTCATTTAATTATGATGCATTATTTCAGTAGTGAAGGCCTTACTGAAAATACTCATGTGTAAGCATGCTGTGCTAACCATTAGTTAGTGTTGAAGGTTGGTGTAGAAATCCTCTGTTTCTCTGTTTCTGGCAAACTAAGAAGACAAAAGGGGGGGGGGGGGAAAA
>JAVDPK010000871.1:186861-202596 GCA_034780415.1 Cichlasoma orientale | reverse complement strand
CACACACACACACACACACACACACACACACACACACACACGGGCCCTGTCACTGTTTCAGTGCAGAAGCTTTGCTGACACACACAGCATTACGAGAGCATTTCATAAAGAGGTGCCCCTCAGTGTAACAACAGTGTATATGTTGGAAATACAGACCAGCTATCTGGAGCCAGGAAGCTCTTTCACCAAATCCACTTCAGCTCCCTCCTACCCGGCTCTGCACACCCCTCAAACCTCAGAGGGCCCTCCAAGAGCTCCCTTGTCCTTCAGTGAGATGACACAGGATGAAGTCACTCCATTTGCCTTGGCACCAGGATCTTTGTTTCAGGCACTGTGGTGATGTGCCAAGGGCTGTGTTCTCACAGCAGAGCGTTCTGCCCACTGCTGTATGAAAGGGACAAGGCCATAAAAACGAACTAAAGTGTCCTCTGTGTAGCTCAACAAATTGCAGTGTAAGACGCACTGTGCCAAAGCCGAGCCCGGCAGGAAACTTTTTTTGTTTGTTGTTCACAGGGGCCAGCACATTGCACAATACAGCAACATTGCTTTCGTACTCGCCAACTGTGTTTGAACAGTTGGTTGTTTTTTTCCATCCACTTTCAATTAGACTAACAAATATGTTTTTACATTTTCTCCTACTTAGTTACTGACAGTAATCTTTAAAACATTTGTTTTAATTTTTTTTCAAGATTTTTTTTTTTTTTTTTTTTTTAAAGTAAAATTCTCTGTTTTAAAACAGTTCACACTGTGGTCACTTTATTACCTTTTCTATGAGAGAAATAGCTGCTTAATCATAAGCTTAGTATTACTATAGTATTGTTATTATTACAGTTTATTTAATACTTACAGCTTATCCATCCATCCCTCCCTCCATCCCTCCTCCAGCGTGTCCTGGGTCTGCCCTGGGCCTCTTCCCGGTAGGACATGCCTGGAACACCTCAATTGCTCCTTTCGATGTGGAGCAGTAGTGGCTCTACTCTGAGCCCCCCTTGAATGACTGTACTCGCCCTATCTGTAAGTGAGAGGCCAGCCACCCTCTGGAGGAAGCTCATTTCCACCGCTTGTATCCGCGATCTCGTTCTTCTGGTCATTACTGAAAGCTGGTGACCGTAGGTGAGGGTAGGGACGTAGATTGACCAGTAAATGGACAGCTTAGCTTTTACGCTCAGCTCTCTCTTCACAGTGACGGACTGGTGCAGCGTCCGCATCACTGCAGCCGCAGCCCCAAAATCTGTCATTCTCTCGCTCCCCTCTCCTCTCACTCGTGAGCAAGACCCCTCTTTGTGAGTCACCAACTTATCCTGGTGGAGGGGTTTGTGTTTCCCAGGCATCC
The DNA here is from genome assembly GCA_034780415.1 of Cichlasoma orientale. Lineage (NCBI taxonomy): Eukaryota > Metazoa > Chordata > Actinopteri > Cichliformes > Cichlidae > Cichlasoma > Cichlasoma orientale. The sequence continues at coordinate 201,263 of JAVDPK010000871.1, read as the reverse complement.
CCTGTTGGAACCAGGGAAGTCGCCCCCTGGGGGCCATTAGAAAGAATGCAGCTTTAAAACACATCTGTACTGACTTCATGTTTCAGACCTATGTCCATCTTTTATATACAGTCTGTGGCAGGTGGTTGGGGGTTGCCGTGCTGTGGTGCTGTCTGTGATGACCTTTTACGGGATTCCCCACCCAGGCATAGGAGTAGAAAACAAATTTAATTTGAGAATCCATCATTGTATACTACAGAAAATGATGAGAGGCTAGGTCCACTTCAAGGTAAACTAGTAGCGATGCAAGATGATTGATTAGCCATCCCATTATATGTGATATATATGAAATGAGTTAACCTGGAAATGGGTGTGAATTGGAACAGTACCCCTGACATCATTAGAGAAATTGTATTTTTTGGGCAGACTTGTCTAACAGAGTGAGCTCGTGCAGTGACACGTTTCAGAAGCCTACATATTTGTGGTGGTTGCATCTGGGGTGAATAACATGGCAACAGCAGGAAAACAGACAGTTGCTACTAGAAATATGTTTTGTGGCAGCCCTGGCTGATGCACTCATGGTCAGACATAAACAAAACTACAAATTGTTGGGAAAACAATGCAGCGGATAAGATCTGAACACTTGATGGAAAACAGTCTGGGAGAAAGCATTACTTCACAGCACATCTATGATACATTAAAGTCATGTATTAGGTTCAGCAGTTTGAGATAAGGTGAGCGATATGACGATTCTCACAGAGGAGACGATGGCACGCAAAAGTGCTTTGAAGTATCCTTGACGTGAAGTTTCTAGACTGGCTTTGTCTGGATTTGAGCTGCGGCCGGTGCTGACACTTCAGTGACACTGCGTCTCTTTGTGCCGCTTCTTCCCTCGCCCGCTGAACTGCTTTCCATCCTCCTTTCTCACGGCTTGTTTCATTTTTCATTTCCCCCACACCTTCACCTTCACCGTCTCAGCATCTCTGACTGCCAAAAGGTTTATAACAGCAGGATGTGATCTCACACCACCTCCAGCTTTTTCAGCCATACAGAAAATGCCATGATTTTGCCCCCCCCCCCTTTCAAAACCCTCAGAGGCCCCGGAGAAATTTGACACATGAATGTGATCTTTCAAGTTGTATCACAGTTTTTCTGTAGAGCCGTGTTAGCTCTGCTTTAGGTTCTTACTGTCAGACATGAGTTGCTTTAGTATTTAGGTCTGTGCTTGCTTAAAATGGCAATTAGTTTGGAGCAGGCTCGAAGTAAAACATCGAATAAGCCAGACCTTATCTTTGTCTGTCTTAGCCTTTGCTAAGCTGGTCCACAGCACCCTGTTTTTTGTTTGTTTTTTACAGGTAGTCCATTTTCCCACCATTAAGAGATGAGAGCTTACCACCAAACCAGTTAACCTGGAGACTACAGCCATTATTTAAATTAAAGGAATCACAGTTTACCCATATTATCTTAAATACATTTTTAAGTGAAAATGATAATAGTTTTGGAGTCTGTCCTCACATGCACATGGACGGTGGCCCTTGCTCTGCTTTGCAGCCTCTGTGAAATCGATATAAACTAGCTCTCCACCTGCTGCAGGTTTTGGTTTGAGTGGTGTTCTGGGTCACAGCAGATTTCAGGAGCGCAACACAATATGAAGTGGAATGAGATACTGGAGAGAAACTGACCTTAAGGACCGCCAAAAAAAGGCTCTGGGCAGCTCGGTGGGCTCTGGGTCTTGCAGCGGCTGAACTTTCAAAATAAGAGCAAGAGAACTGTCCACAGATTAAAAAAAAAAAAAGGTAAAGTTAATGTGCGGGAAATGCTGGATTATCAAGTAGCCGTTAAACTCTGTATGCAGATGGAAGAGCTAAACTGCGAGCTATACCGGAGCTGATTGGCAGCACCTGGGAGGGGGACGAATTTAAAAACCTGTTCTGCTGCAGAAATGTCACCTGAAGACCTGAGAACTGTGATTGGTCAGTTTCTGCTGTATTTCTCTGTAAACTTTCTAACACCGCTGCAACTCTTCAAACGGAGAGACTGTGCGATCATCTGCACCTCACTGCAGACCTCAGTGTGATGGCTGCTCTGTCACAGTAATTGAAAGAATCAATAGTGGACCCCCCCCCCCCCCCAAGCAATGAAAATAACTCCGTATTGCTGCACAAGTACGTGAAAGAATTAAACAATTTCAGTAGTGATGCTCCTTTCCTTTAGGAGGTCACGCATGCACACACGGTGGTGTTTGTTGAGGGGGAGCTGGCTGCTTTGTGTTTGGGCAGCCCCTCAGAGGCTCTTGTCCTCCCGATGAGCAAACGCTAACTTTGTTCCCTTCAAAGAGGAACTCTCTCCCATTAATTCACACACACAAACATCTGTCCACCAAATTCCTCCTACACAGCCCTTTGTGTGAACAGTGCGCGTCTCTCTCTCCTGCGTGCATTCAGCCTCTTTTCCAGCCGTGTTCTGACTTTGCCTCTTTCTTTGTTGCCGTATTTGTTTCCGAGATCAAACGAGGATTCTCTTCGAACAAATTAAGACCTCTTTTCTCTCTCTGCGCTCTATTTTGTGGACACTCCTAATTCGCTGGGCTCTTGTTCCTCTGCCGCTTCCTCCTCCTACTTCATAAGAACTTTCTGTTTGCATACTTTCCCTTCTTTACTTTCTCCTCTCTCGACCTGTCCCACCCATCCCCGCTGCTCACCCTCTGAACGACAGCCGAAAGAGGAGTTTTGACTGAACCGTGTCTTTGCCCAGGATGTTTCTCAGGGGTGTGGAAACGGGAGTGAGGGAGAGGTTGAAAGGAGCATTAAAAAAAAAGACGGGGGTGATCGTGTTAAAGAAGGAGAAAGGCTTCTCCAAAAACAGATGTAATGAGAAAGCTGGGCTTAAGTGGTGCATATTTTTAATGCGTTAAAAAGAAATAATTGGCCTCCGTTTCTAACTTCTAAACATCGTCTTGAATAGATTAAAACTTTTCATGTTTTTTAATCTGATCCTTTCTTTACTGCCGGGCCGCACCTCCTAAAAGCCGGGTTTCTTTTTTTGATTCGGCCTCGAGGCTCCGTCAGTTCTGAGCGGTCTGTAAACTGTGAAGCGAGCGAGGGAGTGGGCGGCGTGCGGACTGGTTTATTTTCTCAAATTATTTTTGAAATCAAGCCACAATCAGCAGCTATTCTTGCCTTTTTGGTTTTGCACCTGCCACTCAACGTGCACATGAAGTCATTCACACCACTCAGTCGCCGCGCAGCACCTCAGGGAATAATGTGGACTAGACGTGCAGCTAAACGCTTTTGCAAGTCTCTTATGATTCACTTTTTTTTTTTTTCATTTTCTTGTGTGTTTCATTTTCTTTTATCTACGTGTTGTGTATGAAAGGAAATGATAGACAGGTCCTCTGGATACAGCATATTGCCGTAACATCACAACAACATGGCTGTACCCTCAAGTGTACTTCACTGTCCTTTCCTTGTGATGCCTTGTGGTTGAAAGTGGTCGCAACAACTACTTGCAATCGCTCTCCAACAGCAAAAAAAATTGATTCAATCAGCAGCCAACCGCCAATTTTTATTTTTATTTTTTCCCCTAGTCGCAAGGAGGTTGCCATCCGATTTTTACTCCAGTGTGACTGAGCCATTTAGCAGCAAACTTTACCTAACATATACACATACATATAAAGCTACAGTGGCTGCTTTACTTGGAAACATTACATAGAAAATGTACAGTAATTTGCCAAAGGCCATCTCCTTACAACAAACTCAAACATGTGCACATGTGTGCGACATGTGGCTCTTCGTGAGTGCTGAATCAAGCTTTCCAGATGCATCTTATGTATAATAAATTGTTCAGCTTTGCAGTGGATAAAAGAGGAAGAAGAAAATCAAGTCACATTTAAAGGCTCTTGTTTATCAGTGTGAATCCTTTTGCTTAACTGGAGCAGAGTACTGTAAGTCAGCCCTCACTGGATGCTCAGTGTACATCGGGTGGGAGATGTCCGTCCACACAGCCAAGGTGTTGAAGGGATTGGGTTTCCTTGCCCCCCCCCCCCCTTATGCATCCAGTCAGTCACTTTTTGTTTTTGTTCATTCTGTTATCATCACTCCAGCACTTCTTAATATTTCTTTCATCATCTGCCTTCCTGCCTCTCCCTCCTATTAGCCAGACATTGTCACCACCATAGGTAGCTGCAGTGCTCCTGGGGCTTCTAGGATTACCTGCGTCCTTCCTGCATGTATGACCAGCCGCATTATGACCTGTATGCTCTGCTGTTAGATCGCTCTTAATGTGCTTTCAAATAACACAGCAACGAGTTGGATCATGTTTAAACTTTCAGGACAAAGCCTGGCAGAGAGGTTTTTTTTTCTCTTCTCCTGTTTTCTTTCTTTATTGCAGCTGTTTGAGGTTTTGTGCCATTTTCTCCATGTTGGGCAGAGAGAACAAGTTAGCTGTTTGAGCTGCTCCGTGTCACATTTGTTTTCAAATCCACAATGAGATCGAATGGTAGTCATTCAAACCCCCCACATTTGTAATTAGTGCTCAGAAAAATCATTTTAAACGTCATTTCAAAGCCGTAAATGGTTTGGAAACATCCCGTCCTCTGCTATCCCCCCCCCCCCCTCCTCATTTTTTCTCCTGTCTGCTAAACCTGTCACCTCAGTGAGTTGTGTGCAATCTTCTCAGGGGCCATTATAGTTGCACCAGGGCCTCCGTCCTTCCTGGTGCAAAGCAGCCTTTGATGTAGTTCCTGCTTTAGCTCCATGCGGGCAGACTAGACCCGGGCCCTGGCTGGAAAAACCCAAACCCGGATTCTACAGTCTGTTTCTACACCACATTTCAATTAATGATGATTTTGATAGAGGTAAAAATCCAGACTGGGTGGTAGTGCTGAAATGTGTTGGTGCTGTTAGAGTGAGTCATCATCTTGGATCAGCCAGCACAGACTGTGCAGTCAGATTTGGTGTCAAAATATCAGACATGTCAGTGTAACGTAGACAGAGGCAACACTTTTAAAATGTGCTTTTCAGAAAAGAAATGCAATGCCTGACGATGAACTCGACTTATTAGTGCCTGGTTATTATTAGATGATGACTCCAAAGCCCTGAACGGCTTAGGTCCCAACAGGCCCCGGGGCCAGCTGTGAGCCAGCGCCTCACCACTGCACATGATTACAGCTCGGTGTATGAACTGTGCCCTAATCCTGTCGGACAGCTGAAATTAAAGCCAGGTACGACCCTCTGCCTTCCCAGCATCCCCTGCGATAAACCACCTCCCCTGCTGAGAAGAATCCGTTGTCTGTGAGCAAATATGAGAGCATTTCTAGAACGTTCTCCAGTTTGTAAGCACAAGGCATCTTTTCTAATTGGAGACCACCGAGAGAAGCTAAAAGATTGCTTTGACATGATTAAATTAGGGTTTGATTTCTGCCTTGTGCCCAGCATCAGTTTACAATTAATCTCTGACAAACTTGGGTTTTAAATAAAGTCTGGACTCTTATGAAGCATGTTTACTGAATTTTCAAACATTGCATGCACCACTTCTTTCATAATCCTTGAGTCAAAGACCTAACAAAGGTTTTCTTTTTGGCTCTACATGGCTTATTTCAAGATTCTGTTCTGTTGCAGCAACAGATCATAAAAAGAACTTTATGCCCTGTATGGACTTTTCAGTATGTTTTCCATACTGATTTCTATAACATATAAACCCAGAAACAGGTTCATATTTTTTTTTGTCTGCATTCCTTTACAAAGTGACTCATGAGACGTCCTTCACCTGGACCAGCTGTTGTGTATTAAACTATCATGAAGTAGTGTATTAATTTGGTAAACCCAGAGGTTTTGTAGCTTGGGTGGGGAAGAGGGAGAGTACTTTCAAGTAGCTACTAAAGTAAACCCAGAAGAGCAGCTAACACATCTGAGCACTAATGTATAATTTACGTAATCTGATGCGTTAAGAATGGGTGCAGCCTTATTAAGGAATTATGTGGTAGAATTTCAGATAATTAAAGGCTGTTTTCTGTCTGTGTAAGGGCGGTTGACGACAGCTTACTCCAGCCAGTTTATCACATTTTCACACAGATTTTGACTCAGTTGGATAAACAAAAATAGTCATATTTCAGACAGCTGTGTAAACATTAGACTGTGACCATGTTAATGAGGACTCTAGTTTAAGAGTTTAAGGTAAGTTATGACTTTTCTATAACACGGGACCAACACAGGAAAAGCTTAAAGACATTATAAGAGCTGCTGAGTATATTTGCTGGGCAGTCTGCTTAGAGAATGAACCGTGGATAAGGTGACATCAGTCAGTAGGGCATGCTGGCGTTGATTTTGTTAGCCAGCTGACTTGATGTAGGCTAACCAAAACTTATGTTTCATCCATCCGTTTTCATCCACTTAAACAGTTCAGGGTCGTGTGGACTGTGGAGCCTGTCTGAGCTGCCGTAGAGCGAAAGCTGGGGTACACACAGTCTATTGCAGGGCTGACATATACAGACAGGCACCCATTCACACCTATGGCCCGTTTAGAAAAGTGTTTGTACTGTGGGAGGAAGCCAGTACACACAGAGAACCCACGCAGTCACAGAGAGAACATGCAAACTCCACACAGCAAGGCCCAATATCAGGACCTTCCTACTGTGAGGCCACAGTGCTAACATCACCACTCCATAGTGCTGCCCCACATACGTTTCAACAAACTGGAAAGTGGGCTGTTTCCTCCTATTATAAATATAAAGAATAATAAAGTAGTGCTTCCTAGATTGTTACAGTGGTAAATATGGAGTTTGAGGGTTAGTTAGCCAGGAGGGGTTAGGTGTCTCTTATTATATAAAATTAGGCAGTCATTATTTTGTGAAAGTAAATCACATGAGAGTAATATTTAGGCAAAGTTAATACTGGTCTAACGACTAGTCTAAACTGTCTTTGTGAAACTCTCCCCTGTTGTTTAAACTGTTTACATTAGTTATTTAGAACATTAGTTAACAGTGTCCAGTGGTGTGGCTTTTTCAGGGCAAGATGCTGAAGCTGTAATAGGTTAATAAACATTCTTCAGGTAAAATTTTTAAAAAAAATTGAGTTTTCCTTCATTGTAACTACCCTTTGTAGTTTTTGTTTCAAATGTAAGATTGAAGTTATTTTAAGGCAGCTTTTGCAACAATACAGATACAATTAAATTAATTAGGTTAATATTGTGACAGCAGTAGTTTCAGTTTTGAAATTAAATAGAACCGTGCGCACCTGCATATTTAGCAAAGCTGCCTAACTAATTTATAAAGAATGCTGGTTTTTTTTTTTGTTTGTTTTTGGTTTGTTTATCTGCTCATTTCCACACACATTTGTGTACTCATGCTTAGTTTCCCTGAACCTTGTAGCCTTTACTGTCTCCCAGTCCAGTATTTCCTCATTCCTCGCTGTGGCTCTTTAGTGCTACTGTTTTTTGAGTTTTTTTTTTTTTAATATATAAATATATATATATTTATTTTGCTTCGCGCATTGTTTTGCATTTTTCTCAGATTGTGCCATAGCGCGCCCGGTGGCGCGTGCCCCGGTGTGGCAGTGAGCGGGTTAAAGCAGACGGTATGACCGTCCTATCAGCGCTCCTCGGCGCAGTCTCAGCCCACCGCCTCCTGCCTCTGGAGAGCAGATAGCTGGAGCTTGTGTGTGTGTCTGTGTGCGCGTGTGTGTTTGTGGCTGTTTGTCATTCTGGCAGGACACACTCCCACGATAAACAGTCCGCTGTCCTCAAGACTTGTTGCTGCTTTTTTCTTTTTTTTTAACCCCTCGGGTTGTACGGTTTGTTCCTGGACGCTTGCGGATATTTTAACTTTACCGGAGCAGGTTTATTTTTATTTTACGTATATTTGGGGTTACGCAGCGTCGCGCGCTGCGGATTCCGCCGGCGATAACGAGCGAAAGCACCGGAACACACACGCAACACGGTAGGCACTGTAATGCTGACCACCCTTCACCCCGCTTCCACAGTTTATCCGGACTTCTCTGAGCTTTGGGGCGAAAAAGTCTGCGAGCTTCAGCCGCGCTGTGTGTTCAGAAGTAGCGAGAAAATGCGTGCAGGGAGTTGTGTGCTGTTTGGGTCCATGCGTCTCATTTGTTGAGCGTCAGTGTGTCTATCCAAGTGGTTTGGTTGGAAGCGCACTAGACGAATCGCAAAATTACTTTCCCCCCTTTTCCTGTACACAGCCCCAGTTACTGCACTTGGGGAAAAATTTACTACCGTTTTGTTTGTAAATGAGCGGCTCGGCTGTCCTCTCAGTCCAGAATCATGTAGGGACACTTTAAATATATTCATTTGAAGTTTTAGCCCTTAAAAGATGATTAATGGCTCTGGCACGAGCTTGCTGGTACCCCCCCAAATATTGTCTCATTCATGTAATTTCAGTTTGATCTGCTTACCATGATGTATAGGCTTAATATCATCAAGATTTATGTGAGCCCATAAAAAGCAGCCAAATTATATTTAAGTGAGTTTACCATCCACTTAAATTTGGATGGAGGGATCCATTCATTATCCTGTGTATTTGTTGATTTAGTCTGGATTACACTGATGCAAGCGTTGTATAACACGCAAATTTAGACCACATTAGTAACTGTAGCTACAAAGACCCGAAATAATGGATGACTTGGGGTAAATTTGGAGCATTTCATATAAACACAGTCTCTATTTTAACATTTTTATGTAGTCACAATTTTTTTTAACAAAAGGCCAAATCAGTGTTGTGTATTTCTAGTGATTATATAAATTGTAATAAAGATATATAAATATAGAGACATAAACATGACTTGATTTCTTTGCAGCCGTGAGCCACCACCATCCAGTTGTTGTTTTTAACAGCCCAGCTGTAAGCGAGCACCTTTAACAACCAGAAGCATGTCAGAGAATACGTGTCCTGAAGCCGTGTCAGGCATGTGTGCACCTAGCAGGAACAGGACGCTTGCTGCTGATGTTCTCATTATTATTAGGCAATGTTGGTATTAACCGTCTCTTGACTGATTCTTGGTAATTGCTGCCTATTAGCTTTAATTAAAGGGATGCAGGATGCCTTGCCTAGTGGTGTCGCCTAAGGTCTCTCCTTCTCTCACACCCCATAATCATACACCTCACATGAAAGACAGCAGGAGTCGCAGACGAAGAGCTTCGTCATCACTTGCATTATTCCTTGCAGTGGGAATATTTTTTTTCCTTTTTCTTTTAAAGGGTAAATGGACTGAATAATTCTTCTTACCGAAGACCTTTGGGGTTTGAGGAGAGCCGAGCGTAGCTTTATCCCTGCTGGGGCAAGTAATCCGTTAAAGCTGCAGGTTTTTTTTATAGCAGGAATGAAGGGGAAATGACACTTCATCACGTTTGCAGAGTCTAGACAGAGTTTGACATGTTGGATTAAGTAGGAGTGATGGTTTAGGATTCAGGGTCACTGTATTTCACACTTCCTTCTCAAAGCCATTCAGAGCCTATCTGTAAGCTTATTTCCACCAGAGCTGGACGATTATATCTCCAGTATTTTCGGGCTGAGTGGTAATACCCAACATTTATCTGAGAAGTTAAAGCCATGTACTGCTGTGTGCTTTTAGCCACAGAGAAGAAATCAGTGTGAGTGTTTTCATCCCTTTTCCTGCTGTTCAACACATCTTTATGGCAAGGAAGTGAAGCGGTCGGATTCCACCGGACTTCATTTGACTTCACAGAACTCAGGAGTTGTTCATCTGCTGCTGATTCAGTTGGTTTGTTTGTGTTCTTGTGTCATGGTGGGAGTTTTGAAGGGTTTACTCTGAATCAGCACGTTAAAATTCAGAAGTCTCAAACAGGTAAACCAGCAGCCCCCCGTTTTCTCAGAGTTACAAACTGCTGTTGTCAGTCTGGTCGTTTTGAACAGAGTAACTTCTTTCTTAGCAGATTGCTTCCATAAATCGGCAAACTTGGTCATCTGTTGCCACAAATGCAAGTTTAACATACACCTTCAAGCTTGGAGTTATTATTAATTGATGGACCAGCACTGAGTCTCTCTCAGTGCACCAGGAGAACTTTGAAAGGGAGATTAAACGTTTTTATTTACTTATTTTTAAATTAAGCGTTGCCACCTTTTTTTTTTCTTGCACTGAAATCGTGCTCGCAGCACTTTGACAAACACCAGCAGAAGTTCCTCCATAAATCGATGGAATGAGAGAAGTAGGAAGCCTCACTCGTTCGTGGTGCTGCTTGGTCCAGCTGTCAGCTTTTATTTTGAAGACAGACACAAGACCCAGCTTGTGTCTGCACAGCCTGCCTCAGATGTCTCACCTGGCTGTCCGCACTGAGTGAAAGCTCCATAACCCTCTTTGCATTTTTTTTCTCTTTGTGCTCTGGAACTTCTTTTCATATTGAATCTTCTTCAAACTCGGCTGCTTTCTAAGCCCGTACAGGCTTTTGACAGCTGTGGGAACCAGACTAATGACTTCATCTGGGTTTCCCTCAGTTTTCTCCTATTCTGAGCTCTCTGGAGTTATTCTTCTCCCCGTTTCCTAACCCTTCCTCAGCCACCCTTGACCCAGATGGGGCTGCTGCGCTCATGTTTCGCCACTTACTCATGTTGAGGTGTCACATATGCTGTGTGTTTTGGATGGGGAAAAAACAGGCTACTGTGATGTATCACTTGTTGCTCAAATGCGAGGACATCCATTTTCTTTGGGTCATTGTTGGAATGAAATGAAAACCCGAACCTTCCGAGAAAGGGTTCAGATTGAGGCCAAAACTCAAGGCGCCCACATTGAAATTTAACATCATTCCAGTTAAAATTTTAAGAGGTGTCGGCGGTTTCAAAGTGGTTAAGTCGCAGTGACTTTAAGTGGCATTATATCAGTACAAAGGAATCATATTTCACAGGATGCGGGAGCATTTTTGAAGCACTACAGTAATCAGTTTGGGTCTGAAGCATCTGAAATGTTTTCCACGTCATCAGCCTCCACTTCCATGGCTTTATCTCTCCACTGCATCACAGATCGCAGAGTGTTCATGCATCAAGAGCCACTCATTCACAGTACGCCCTGGAGCAAACATAAACATGTGATGCTCAAAAGTTTTAACGCTGAAATGCATATTACAAAATACACTGTTATCCTTCAAGATTCCTTTAGCCACTTAATGCTCTTTGGGCTATTCTCTTTGCCATTTAAGCAATTTCAAGATACAGAAAAAGCAGCAGATGCTATCGACACTGCTGTCAGACCAAAAATAAGAAGGTAGCAACTGCAGCATCATCAATCCTAATAGGGTCACGCTAGACTAGCCAATGTGCTGACGTTCCAGTCTGAAAGACATTTTTCCATCAATAATTATCCACAGGGTGTAATTTTCAATTAGCTGGCAGTATTAATAACTCTGGTACAGATGCACACATCTTTTCAGTCCCGCCTTCACTAGCCAATGAGCATTTGTGTTGAACACATCCTTTTATTTATTTATTTATTCATTTATTTATTTATGTGAAAATATTGCGCTTGATTTGTACTGATCACTATCCGTTCATATAGCCAATTAAATTGCCAAATGAAAAACAAAATTTTTCTTAAGTGGTTAACTTCAGGGATGCCCCCTGCATAAAGACACGCTACCAGTACCGCCTGCCTCCATGCGCACAATGTGGTTTTTGGGAATGATGGTGAAACAGAGAAAACAAAATATGCATAATTAGTAGTCTTGGAGCCAGTGGGCTCAATTTCAAGCAGTACCTGAGACACCAGTGCTGCGTTCCTCCTGTGATGTGAGCTTTGCCCCCCTATGAGTACGCACTTGGTGACAGTGGGAAGGAAAAACTCAGTTTTAACACTGCTCAGCTGCTTTTGAAGTGTGTCAAGCATATCTTAGCACAGTGCAGACACTGTTTCTCTTCCTCAAATCACAGAATCCAGTTTTCACATTGTGGCCTGCTGTGAGTATTTTTGTAATCTAAGCTGAAACATGGGGGGCTGAAACTGTAGCATAACATGAACCTTCTGTTTTTCTGTGCTCTGGAAATATTTTTTAAGCCTCCCAACAAAAAAGTGTCTCATGCTTTCTGTAATCCATAAAATCTCTGCCAGTTCATGCCCCATAAATCATATTGATCTAAAACGGCCCCCATTTTATGACTGTTGTGACTTCAATGAGAAGACGGGAAAACTGGGTCAATTTGCCAAATATTTCAGAGGTGAATAAGTTTTCAGCCCCCCCGTGTTTAGCTTTGTCATGCAGGTGTGTGTTTTGGTTTTCTTAGATCTGCATGTCTACCTTCACAAGAGTTCTTATTTGTTTGTTTCCATACTTTTATTAGAAAAGATGAAAGAGTATGCTGTGCATTTGTGGATTTAACAGTATTGCAATCCAGAACCCCCCGCCCCCCCCCCCCAAATCCTGCAGATGTTCATGTCAATTTATGCTAGTACAGCCGTGTAGATAGGGTTGCAATGAAGAGTGTCCCAAAACCAGAACATGGAGCTAGTAAAGACTAAGATGATTTAACAGTCATATTGCCCAGAGATGGTGGACTCTCTAATCTTCTGCAAGTCATCAAAGAGCTATGGTCCCTTTCTGGCTGGGAAATCCAACTCTGAGGGGAGTTCTGGCTGGGAAGAAGTTATGGCTATGCTCATCGAGGAGTGGTTAAAAAAAACTTGAAATGTTGCTTTATTTGTGCCCGCATCATCAAAGTACCAGTAACACTGGGGTTAGTCATATATTGTGAATGAGAGAGGGGCAAGGTGCTACATGCCAGAGCCTGGGGAAAGAGGAGAGTAGACGAGTTAATCCTAAATGATCTCCGGGGGAAGTAAAGCAGAGCAAAAACTTGTGCAGTTTCTGCTGCAGAGGCTTTAAAAATTTATCCACTTAATGAATGAAGGAATGAATTGTGTCATGAAATGTGTAAACTTTAACCTGTAGAGCCGAAAAGGAATCAAGTAATATTTTTCAAGCCAGGCGAAAAATGTTTTTCTGATTCAGCTGGAGAAAAGGTTCGACCTGCTTTCAGAGGCTCCTGAAATTGAGCAGAGTGCATCTCTGCTGAGCTTGGTTGGTTTGCATTCCTGGAAAATCAGGCTTTTCGTTAAGTGTGCGCTTGTCCGGTGCCAAAGTGGACGCTGCACAACAAATATTGTCCAATTTATGTGTTGACCAATTGGAGTTGAAATGGCTAATTCAGAGAAGTTGAGAAGGCTCCGTTTTATCTAAATGTTTTTGCATCTGTAATGTCATTAGTGTGTTATTTTTGCTGAGTGTACTGTTCTCAGAGCTTTCATTTTTCTTCATCCTCTCTCCTCCCTCTCTTGGTGCCCCTCATTGTGAATGGAAAAAGATTTTCTGCCTAGTTTCTCAGGACTGGTAGTTTCGAGCTTTTAGGAGTCTGTCCAATCTAATAAGTAAATAAACAGACGGACGAGGCTTTTGTTTGAGACTAGATGAACAGATTATTCTAACAGACTTTTCTTGGGAGTAATCCAGACGTCCTTAAATTAAGAAGATCAACATAAATATGTCTGTCGGCCTACAGTTGGAAGAACTCTTTTAGCACAAAGCCCAGAAACGGGAGAACATCCTGACTCTGTGCAAAGACTAAAGAAGAAGTAGAGCGCGCCTCCAGAGCTCATTTACATGTTTGTACAGATAATAAACGAGAATAAACATCCAAGTGTAAGAATGACTCTGTGCTTTGTATTTGTGGATTATTTACTGACAGGGAATGGTGACTTTGTGGAGTCGGTTGTGTCTGCTTGGACTCTGACTGTGAGGACAAGACTCCAAAAAGTCATTGTTCCCCACCGAGAAGTAATCAGTCACATAACTCCATACACACTATAACTTGTCTTGTTTACATTTTGGTTTTCTCTGGATTACACAAACAAGAAGAAGAATTGCTTTTCTTCTTTTCTTTTCTTTTTTCTTTCTCCCCTCTCCTTACTTTGGGACAGACCTGCCTCAAGTTTCTATTAGAAGTTTGAATTACAGTAACTTGCAGTGCAATACTTTCATGATGCGTGGGCAGGGAGAACAGCAGCATCAGCACAGAGATTCTGCAATTAACGAACATCAAAGGATATTCTAAATTCAGTTAAATCATCAAAAGCCTGGTTTCCATCAGAAACCCCCAAAATCAGATGATGCCTATGAGCAAGCACTGTGTGATGGCGGGAAGGAAGAACTGCCTTTAACAGAAACTTCCAGTCGGCCCGGGTTCAGGGAGGGGCAGCTGTCTACCACAGCTGATTGGGGGTGAGAGAAAAGAAGGAAAAACGGAGAGCAGAGAGAGATGAGGACATGGTGCATCGTTTGGTGTACTGCAGTACATTATATTTGCCTTTTCTTTTTTCAAGAAGCATAACTTACTCGTAGGCCTGTCGCGATAAACAATAAATCAATTAATCGTACGATAACTTAAAATGAGGTAGACAATTTATATTTATCGG
>JAVDPK010000871.1:167105-177537 GCA_034780415.1 Cichlasoma orientale | reverse complement strand
ACCGCATTTTTTTTTTTTTTTTTTTTTTTTTTTTTTGCTTCTATTTCCTCTCCTGCACTTTTTGAACTTTTGCTTGGAATTTTCCAGACTCCCCCACCCCACCGCAACACTCTCCCTTCCTAATGTGAATACACACAAACACACGTACAGTGTTTCTCTGTGAGGGAGTTAAAATGAACAGATTTTGACTCCAGCAGCGTCATCTGGCCCCGTGGCATCAACTGCTAATAGGTTTCCAAAAATGATCCTTGATCTGTGTCTAATGTAACTGGAGCATGTCTTTGCTACCTCAGATGTTTCTGTGTCTCTAGACAAACACGAGACGTCACAGGAATGCTCCACAACCAATAGGAAAAAAATCTACCAGACAAAGGTTAGGAAATGATAAAGTGAGAAGAGTGATTGATAGAGACAGAGAATACTTGAGAGGAGGCACTCAAACAAATGGCGACCCTGGAGCTATCGTGTCCTCAGACGGCCCAGAGTCAGACACAAAGGGATGGCGACAAAAGCACAGGGGAAACTAGATTGATGGTGCAGTGCAATGAAGTAATAATGGAATCGGGAAAGCGGTGCGGAGTGAAAAATTAACCTTCCGCAAAAAAAATTCTCGACATCGCCCTTTTCTTTCACTACCTTGTCTGCTAATGAATGAGATCAAAGAAGGTCAACGTGAAGCTACAGGCAGTGTCTGAGGCAACACGAGATCATGTCTCAGTTGGCGGTTGAGGAATCTGTATAGGCAAAATTTAACACCGGGGCAGTCCATATGTGTTGTTAAAGTGGTCCTTTTACTCTAATTTCCAGCCTTAATTATCTCGCTTACACTGAGGCACGGTGCTCATCTTTCTCCTCCTTTCACTTTATTTTAGGTCTACTTTGTTCTTATTGGCTGCCGCTGACTGATCCAAAAGTAGAAAAAAACTGTTATAAATTGAGTCTTTGGAGCAGTTTTTATCTCCCATGGAACTACTTTTAGATACGATGACCTCATTATTTTACATTTTGGCACTTTAAAAAGTGTTTATATGACAGAAAATTAGGAAAACCAAAAATGGGTCCCTTTTAACATTTGGTCTCTAATTACTTAATGTAATATACTTATATAATATACTTTAAAACCAGTATAGTGGCAGTGACTTTAAACAAAAGATGGTTTTTGTTGCTGTGGTGGAAATTGAATAAAAGTGGTTACAGGCTTCATTGCAGTGCGTATTTCTAATTTATGCATTAGAAACTAGCTGTGCTGCCACGCATTGATGCGGAGGTCAGATTTGTGTCGTCACATCTGCAGCCAGTAGTGCAATCAGTCTCTGAATTGTGCTGCCTCTGCCTAGACCTGTACCCCTGCCTTTTATTCCCTGTGGAAGTCCTTGGTTTAAAGCAGCCTTTCTATTAAATGATGGCTCCTTAATGACTCATGTTTGCTTTGAAAGGGGAATTCACTGCAGAGGAGAGGCTCCTGAATAAAACGAGCTTTGTTTTCGCAGAGGGGGCTGGTTTTGTTTGAAATGTGCAGTATGTCTAGCTCCTTGCTTTTGGTTGCTCAGCGATCATGTTTTGGTAAAGATCCGTGATCATTGTCATTCCTGGTGCGTTGGCACTTTTTTTTTTTTCTTTTTCTTTTAGTAAGCAGTACTCAACAGATGCCTGTGGTAGGAAGCTGGAGGATCCAGCAGCAGGTGGAAAGCATTGGTTCCACCTCTGGAGGTCTCGCTGACCACACAGACCCTCTGAGCTGCAGTCAGCTGTGCTGTGTAAGGTTGGCAGGTTGGGAAGGATTTGTGGATTCAGATTTTCTGGCTCATTCTGGCAGATTCCTGCTGGCACTGCCCTCCAGCTATTGACAGGTTTTGCTTTTAAATAAAGCATACTAATGACACAAATGGCTATAAATTTGGCTTTGCCTGATGTAGGAACTGCTTAAAAAAGGATCTTGTCATGGAATAAGATGATCTACGCAACAGCCAGGCCTGCAATCATCTCTGGGTGTGAGCGCGGAGCAGCCACAATAAAGACGTCACGCTGGCTGACAGCTTGTAAGTACTGGCTGCAGTGCTCAAATCCCGCATGTATGCTTGGAATTCGTGAGCGCCCGTATTTCACCTCCAGGAATCCAAGGGAATGGCAGGTGCAGCCAGAAAAGGCCACGCTCACCAGTGGATGCAGTCATCCCAAAAAAATTCTATATACGCACATTCAGAGGTGAACCCTGACGTCTGCTTTCACTCCTCAAGATAAGAATCAATATGAGAGCAACAGCTAAACCCACTAGCTACCAGACCAAAAATTAGACCCTACTTCCTGAGGAAGCTGAAGAAGGCCGGCCCGGGGACCAAAATCATAACAACATGCATCACGGTGTGGTATATGGGAGCTGTTCTGCTGCAGACAGGAAGGCTCTGCGGAGGGTGGTCAAGTCTGCAGAAAAGATCTCTGGCAGCAGCTTCACAACTGTTGAGGACATTTGTGTCAGCAGATGCACGAGCAGGGCCGCCGAGATGATTGGGGACCACACCCACCCCACCCACGGACTGTTCTCCCCACTCCCCTCAGGTCATTGATTAGGCACCATCAGTCAGGTCAACCAGGCTGTGAAACAGCTTCTATCCTGAAGCTGTTGGAGGGGCAGAGTTTGAGCCTAAGGTCAGTTCACTGACAACATTC
Organism: Cichlasoma orientale; assembly: GCA_034780415.1. Taxonomy (NCBI): domain Eukaryota; kingdom Metazoa; phylum Chordata; class Actinopteri; order Cichliformes; family Cichlidae; genus Cichlasoma; species Cichlasoma orientale. The sequence goes on along the minus strand of JAVDPK010000871.1, from coordinate 174,870 downwards.
GTGTGCAATAAAACCAGAGCCATATAACAATATGATGTGCAATAACAATGCGACCTGCTCAGGCACCAGATCAGAATTCCCTTTTTTCTTTTCATAGTTATTTATTCTATTCTGTTTTCTTAAATGATTCTGTTCGTTTTTGTAAATGCATAACTGTAGATGGCTTTCTTTTGTTTGCCTCTCGCACTGGAGAGACCTGAGAAACAGAATTTTTGTTCACGTTATGTTTTTAATGAGAAGAATGACACTAAAGCTTTTTTGAATCCTTTAAAAATGCTTGCCTTCACTTGCTGCTTCTCCTCGGCTCCTCTCTGCTTTCTGAACGCTCCGAGCCAGCGTTAGCGGTTCGATGGGTCTGCAGTTAGATTTATTGCACCAAGAAAACAGTTTGTGGTCGACTTCATGTTGCAACCTTGTAATATCAGCCATCCATTTTCTTCTGCTTATCAAATTCCGGAGAAGGGGGCTGGAGCCAGAGCCGTTCCCAGCTGACACAGGTTGAAAGGCGGGAATACTCTGGACAGGTCGCCAGTCTGTCACAGGGACAGACAACAGAGAGACAGGCAACCATTCATGCTCACATTCACACCTAACCCTCACCTACGGCCACCAGAACCCGCATGGGGAGAACATACAAACTCCACACAGAACGGCCCCAGCCGACCACCAGTATTAACCACTGCACAATCCACATCATATACGTGTTTTTAAGATTTATTCTTTTGAGGTGGAAGGAAATGCAGGAAATGGCGCCTGCAGTAGCCTTCAGCAAAAGTGTCACCTGCTCAACCAGGTGAACTGTAGCAATGCCCAATCTTTTAATATTTTGAATGCAAGTTGAGGACTGCATATATGGGTTGTTACAATTCTGAAGCCAAAATCATGATGCTAACATCCCCAATATCACATCGTGGCTCCACCTTGTTGTACCGCAATGCCTACGTAGCCGTTTAATAATGTAAGTGTGGTGAAATCTGTCACTTTTGCATATTAAGGTAACAAATTAAGAGTAAATATATCCAGTCAGTTTCTTTTGTTTATTATCCAACAGTATCATTTTCGAACTGTATCAGCCTTGTTGAATGTTGTCGGTTCATATCGGCAAGTAGGATTACATTACCTGTGCCAGTGGTCGATGTTCACCTTTTGTGCCACATCACTTTTCCCGGATAAGAATTCAAAGACTGTTTTTGTCTAATGAACATCGTACTGCACTAAAGTAGGAATTATTAACTTGGATTAAAGTGCTCTTTTTTTCCCATTTATTAATTTTTTAAAATAATTTATTTCCTCAGAATTCCCAGTGTAATTATTTTTAAAATCTGATATTATGGCTGGTATCATATCGCCTGTGATAATACCGGTAGAAACGCCATGTGTTTGCGTTCCCTACTGCGCAATAACAAGACAAACCCGGGATTGTCTGAGCTGCATGTTGGCGTCTGTTGACGGTGAGTAACTAAAAGGAGATACTTCAACAAAGCACCGCATTGTAAGTTGCTTTAGTTATTGTTAAACTTAAGTGTTTAGCAGTTATTTTGTACTTAACATTTCCTGGGAAAACACTACCTAGGCTACTTTTGTGCTTACATTTGACTTGTGCTGTGACACAGGATCTATTTCTGTGTCACTACTATTGCACTATAATGCTGCTGCTGCTGCTGCTGGCACCTTATTGCAGTAGATTCACGCTTCCAGTTTGTAAGCATGTCATCGGTGACAGTAGCTCATTGGAAAAGGATGGAAAGTGCCCTTCATTTAGTTACACTTATAAACCCTGCAAGCATCAATAAAATGTTCAGTATTATTTTTCCTCTCTATCATCAGAAATATCGTTAACACAAATTGTCTTGAAATATCACAGTATAATTTTGAGGCTGTATCGCCCACTCCTATTGGCCAATATATCATATTTTTTTTTGTTTCAGAGACTCAAAACATAAACAGATTTCCTTAACATTTGTTATGTGTAGATGTATATTTACTCGATCACGCGCTGTGCTCGGATCAGCTAGTTTTATTTTTAATCATTCCACAGCTATCGCATTATTATGAATTATTTTGGGCACAATATCATGATCGCTCTAATGCACTCATTCAGGTGAGCATATCCATAATAGCACTTCTACTGTGGTTGCTGCACTTTTTCCTGGGAACATGTCTGGTTGTGTTTCCTCCATGTGATAATGAGAGGAGGGTGTCCCCAACTGACCTCTGTTTAAACTTTGGTTAAACAGCCCAGGCCCGTTTCAGTGTTTATTGGAGGCTTGTTAGAAACATGATGCCCTATGAATCACTGCGTGCTACTGCTGGGGCTAACTGACACCCCCCCCCCCCCCCCAAATCTATCTAATCTATATTCAGCTTTAAAGTGTGTTGGACAAAGAATTGAGAGCAGCGTGTCCACTTTATTGCACACAGTTAGCTGGTGTTGTTTGGTATTTCTTTGATGCATGCGAGTAATAGCTTTAAAAGTGTTTACAGTCTTAGATTTTATTATCTGTTTACAGCAGCACTGCTGGGCTAATTTCCACACTCATTCATTTTCGAGCCTTTTGGTCAGACACAGAAAGCTTTCTAAATGCCTCTGCCTGCTCTTTGTTTGCATTATTTATTTAGAAGTATTTATTGAACAGTTTCTCTGTCACAAAATCTTTATTCCTGACGCCCTCGGGCCTTGTATCTTATTTACAGCCGTGTTACTGTAATCCAGCCACACACACAGGCTCCCTTTGGGGATTGCTGGTACCTCTCCACAGTATTCTTCTTTAGCCACGAGAGCTCAGGCTTACTTATCAGGCACGCTGTGGTATTTTTCTGCCTAACTAGTTTCATGATGTCATTTGAAAGGGACTGCTGGTAGCCTGGGCCTATTTCACGGCTAGGTCGAGCCTCTAATTGAGTGCAGCGTTCCGGTGAGGCACTAATCAGGGCAAGGCGGGCCCAGCAGCCTGATGGTTGACACTAATTGCTCTTGCTCTGACTTGAAGGCCTTGTTTGTGAAATATTTAGCTGCCTGTCTGTTGACAGTTAACTCCCTCCTCTGGCTTTGAACTCTCAACCCCTCCCGCACACATACACTGTTATTTATTTTAGAAAAGATGTCCACTGTAATATTTAGTCACTTCTTAACCATTTGTAAAATTCAGGAGGTTTTCGAACATTTAATACAAGTTTCAACAACACATGTTTCACGCAGACCTGGTCCTTAGAGCTTAAAGCCAGCAGTTGCTTCACATCTGTTACAGTGCGCTCTGAGACCTCCATTTTGGATCAACCCCAAAAGGTTTCACCACACTCCTCTCGCGATAGTCTACTTCCGTCTGGGACGAGCCAAAGCCGTGGTGTGTAGAAAGCCGACCCTCAGTCCCCAGCTGCTTCTCTGTTTCTCCCTTCTGTCAGCACTGTGCCGAGTGAGCGGCTGGCGGTCTGTGTTTACCTTATTAATTAGCCCAGTGATCCAGAAACACTCTCCCTCTGGTAAATAGAATAACAGTGAAAGGTTACACGGGGCCGGAGGAGGGAGAAAGGAAAATGAGGGAGCAGGCAGAAGCCAAGCAAAGGAAGAAAAGGAAGAGACTGGACGCAAGCAGATGGTCTGCAATGTGAGTTTGGTTTAGAGGATTCGTGAATCCAAGTGATCAGAGAGTCGAGGAGGAAACCCGGACACGGCAGGCTGCAGAATTTAGAGCCTCAGTCAACACCAGCTCTGTTTCTCTAAGCACCACCTTCCCTTCCCTGCTGGCTTCTTTACCCCTTTATTCATTTTGGTTTGCATGGATATGATGGTAAAGTGCAATATTCTCAATTTGGTTTGTTTTAGGGCTTGCAAACAGACTGAGCTAAAATAAAAGTTATCAAGACGATATTGACCCCAGTGGCAGTTCAGTTCGAGGTTTATAAGCACGGGATAAATTATTGCCGTGAACTCGAGAGAGTTCAAGAATCCATCATCTTTGCCTTTTTAAAAAAGTCCTCAGGTATGCTGTGCATCTCTCCAATTGGCTGAAATGAATTCATATTGGAGCACTGCAGACCGAAATTCAAAACAGACCTTTTAGTAGACAAATAGATGTGCCTGACAGCACTCTTATGAATCTGTTCCAAGTATTTCCAATAACTCGACTCCTCCATTTGGGGCCATATCTCTGTCCTGAGGTCTGCAGTTCAAGGCCATACATGGAGAGCCAAGAGACGGCGCTCAGTAAAATGAATTACATTAGCGATACAGAGTTTTCCCTGGGCTACTTCTTCAAAGAGGCCTGGGGAAATGTGGCTTTCATTAGGCACCGCTGGTTTAAACCAGGTTAAAGGTCACTTAGCAAGTTGAAGTTATATTATTATATAGATTGTTCTGACATATCTGCACGTTGACATACTTGACGTTTTTCGTTTTTCTGCTATTGTGGGCAGTAAATCCCGCTTCAACTCACGTGTGCTCGATCCGATTGGGATTTGATGAGTTTAGAGGCCGTCTCAGTGCTCTGGGCTCTGTGTGCGCTCCTCAATCTGTTCCATAGCACTCTTTTGTGTGGCGGGGACATAAATACCAGGAGCATTGTAGCACAACATTGCACTGTAACGCTTCTTTCTCCAGAGCAATGTACTTGATGCCCCGTCTGTGTCTGTGCATACCTGTGCTGGCAAACTGCTCTGAACCTGCGTCACTTGACATTTGGCGGTCACGTTTAAGTTCCCAGTGAAACTTTAAAAAGGATTTACAACCCATTTACAACCCTGTGGGGTAAAATTCCTCGCCAGTGCGTCCTGTTCATTTGTGCTTCCCATTATGACTTTGATGGCAAAACAGGCCAAAATAAAAGCAGAGAACTTGCTTGGCCCGTGTGCCATGTTGCTAAAAGCACTGATGTCCAGAGTGCCATCAGCCTGATTAGCTGCACAACAAGGTGACTTTAGAACTCGCTCTGTTTCTTTGTACCTTTTAGAGAAGTAAATTAAGGCCACTTACCTTACAGTAAAGATATGAATGTGATGTATGATGTACTAAAAATGTATTTACAATCCTTAAAGCTTTTAGTTAAGGCTGTTAAAGCCCCTCATTGATCTTTCCATAGACTTTTCTGGCAGAACTTTGTCTTAAAACGGTCCAGTTGCTCTGGCCTCTGTCTAATAAGGAGTCTGTCTGCTTATTAATGTAGTCGCAGATGCTACAGTCCTGAGACCCTTCTTATTAAAATATATGCAATAGATTATTCCTTCATTTTGCATCAAGGTGCAGTAAGTAACTCTATATAAATCAAGAGCACCTGGCTTTTAAAATGGCTCTTTATTGTATCTATGGATAATCGCGGCCTTATTAAATATCGTCCCCATCAGCATCGGCCGAGGTAAGCCCTCTTATCGAACAACGATATCTGCCAGTGTTGAATATCATTTGCCATATTCACTTGTGATGAAATGCAGACATTTTATTCTGTTCTGTAGTTTTTAATTCCCCATCTTATGCTGTGGAAAAAACCTTCATTAAACAGAAAAATAAACGCCTGCATTGACTTATTTCAAACATTGTCATCAGTCCAGAATTTCACATCTTTGGCTTTCGTTAAATCTCACCAAGTTCAGTTTAGTTGTTGGAAGCCAAGTTTAGGCGTTCCACGTCAAGCTGTCCTCCCCCCCCCCCCCTGTATTTTCTCCACATAGACATGTGTCTCTCTCCCTTGAACCCTTTAGCCTTGATCATTAATCTCCTGTAGCCCCACTGTGATCAGGTGGCCGTATCTGATTCTCCTACTTCCTCTTGTCGCTCCTCTTCCCTTCCACCTGGCGCGTCTGCTGCTTCCCCGGCATACCGGACGCTCCCCCCACTGCTCCCAGGAGGAGTTGACGAGAATTCCAGATAGATCCTAAAGCAGCTGAAGGCCTCGTATGTGTCTGTGGGTGTATTTGGGTCAGCCACCAACAGGAAGCCTGATTTCAGAATGTGATAACATGTCTTTGTGTGCAAGTGTACTTGTAAAGTTGTAATCTGAGACTTAGCACTGTGTCTAGGAAGGCCTGGTGTGTGTTAGAGCTCTTTATTTATCGAACAGGTTTATAGTGCACTCTGCTTCATGTAAGTTTATATGAAGTTCTAAAAGTGCTGTTTAACAGTTATCAGGAACGTTCGAGGCTTTATTTGGATTCAAGCTGATATCCTTTATGGATTTGTTTCAGGATCAGACAGAAATCCTCCAGGATCAGTTTGAGCCCAGCAGGATGTTTAAAGTCGGTGTCGGCCTGTAGTTTAGGCATTGATACCTCGCTGAAGTCCTTAGATGTCTGCGTGTGGCTCATGTATATTAGAAACACAAGCCCTGTAAGCTTGTCTATCACATCAGAGAGAAGGTTGACAAAGGAGCCAGAGACGTTCTCCGGAAAGTGGTTTTGACAGCCATGTCGGTTTTAATGCCTTCAGTGGTCCAGTATCCAAGGTGTGTGCTCCCGCTGGAAAAAGAAAAGCAGCAGATGATGAAGAAAAGTCTCCTCAAATCTGTTTTTGATTCGCTGTTGCTTTGACTTCAAATATAAACCTGATTCATCTCCCTCTTTTTGATTTTTCAGCCCTGCAAGGCCTTTTCGATTTCCCAAAAGGTAAGACCTGCCAAAAATGCTCTCTGTTCTGGATTGTAAACTCCTCCTACCTTTATTTCTGTCATCCATCCATCCCTGCTCTAGTGGAGCCATCATTCCTCAGCAGTGAGTCACGAGTTATTGATGGGAGCTGTGTATCTGTCTCTGTACATATCTTCTGGTATCCAGCAACTTAGATCCCCTCAGTTTGTTCTTTCCTCTGCAGTAGAATCTGACTCTTGAAGAAAAAGAATATTTTATTTTTTATTCTGACTAAATTGATGGAAGTTTTTATCTTTTTCACTCTATGTATAATCAAAGGCACGTGCTGTTTGAATGAACTGTCACAGGCCGTCCTGTCATCAGTGTACTTAAAGTCTGTGTCTTTTTCACAGCTATGCTGAGCTAATAGCTGATTGGCCAGTGGTGGTGCTGGGCGTATGCACAGTGCTTATTGTGATCTGTGCCCTGGTGGGCATACTGGTGCCTGACCTGCCGGATTTCTCTGACCCGCTGCTGGTGAGTACACAACCGTGATGGTCTCTCTTGTAGATAATAGTAACGAGCCTCTTTCCAGACCTGGAGTATTGAGGTTGTATATAGGGATGCACTCATTGGTCCAGTACAGGCTTAGTAAGTTAGCTCAGGCCCTACAACCATGTTATGTGTGTTAATGTTGCACAGTTTGTCTATCAGAGGGTATCAGAACTGCACTGTTGGCAACATGTGGTTGAAAAGCCACAAACACGACTGGCTATCTGTGCAAACAACTAAATACTGTAACTACACATAACGAATCTGTTCATGTTCTGTTTGTCTGGAGAAAAATATATTAGTTGATATATTAGATTTTTAAGTCACTAAATATCAATATCAGTCTTAAAAGTCCAGTACTGGTTTTGCTCTGTTAGCCATAAACAGTTGGCACACCTAAAAAGTTCCATCAATGACTCTTTCCCTGTCAGCTTCTCTCATTATTTTATTCAGTTCAGTTTTATTTATACAGCGCCAAATCACAACAGTCGCCTTAAGTTGCTTAAAATTGTAAGGTAAAGACCCTACAATAATTACAGAGAAAACCCAACAGTCAAAATGACCCCCTATGTGCTGCACTTTTGAACAGTGGGAAAGAAAAACTCCCTTTTAACAGGAAGAAACCTCCAGCAGAACCAGGCTCAGGGAGGGGCAGTCATCT
>JAVDPK010000871.1:142892-165740 GCA_034780415.1 Cichlasoma orientale | reverse complement strand
TCTTTCAAGCCCCACGATGTTTCTAAGCTACAGGTCTTTCATTGTTGCTTAGACTCTATTAAATTTTGTATGGCTGACAATTTTCTTCAAATTAATGAAGAGAAAATTTTTTATTTGTGCCCCTGGCAGATTTGTGCCTAAATTAATTTAAACTCTCAGTCCCCTCGCCATTTATGAAATCTTCTATCAGAAATTTTGGCGTAACTTTTGAGTCAGCTTCCACTCTGAATGATTGTGTTTAATCTCTGGTTTGCTCTTGTTTTTATCACTTGAGAAATATTGCCAAGGGGAGTTCTGTTGTATCACACACTGAATTAGAAGTTGTTGTTCATGCATTTATTTAATCACATCTGGATTATTGTAATTTCTTGTTTACTTGTCTCAACAAAACCTCCTTGGAACATCTGCAAATTGTTCAGAATGCAACTGCGAGGCTTTTTAAACAGCCGACACTCCGGTGGAAACACTGCCCCTTTTTCTGGCTTCCTTCTCAGGCCTCAGACTATTATTTAAGTTTTTCCAGTCGGGCTTTTGCTTTCTTTTTCTGCCTTAGTGGTGCAGGCTTCACCTCCAGGTAAACTTTTTTCCTTCTGTAGAGAAATGGGGGGCGTGGCTGTTTGCAGGTAGTGAGCCCATTGATTTAGAGTGAGTCTGATTTTTACTAACATACACATGGTGCGAAGAATAGATTTGGTTGACGTGCATGAGGGTTAGATCATTTCCACATGCACATTAGCAAATAAGGGCCACTGACTGCAAGCGTTTGCATCAAAGTATTAAAAATAATTCTAATGTTTAGATTTATAAACAGTTTATTATTTATTAAGTAATAATCTGTCTAAATACCTTTTGGACCTGTAAAATTGAAGGAAAAGTAAAAAAATGTAACTCTTAAACTCATCCCTGTGGCTTACACTATTAGCCCATAATGGGTCAAAGGGGAGCCAGGGTTCAAGGCGTGGGGGTTAGCAGTAGGGGTCAGGGTTGACGAATACTGTTGACAGACTTGCTACAAAGTCTGAATCTCATCCTGAAAGAGGAGAGGGCATAGTGGAGATTTTGCCCATCCACAAGGTCATCCTCTGTCTCCGGTCGGCGGGAGTCTGCTCACTAATCAAGAGCAAGTCATTGCACGCATGTGTGTCTCTATCTGTATGATTGCTGTCGCTCTGCAGGTCTTCAGAATGCTGATATCTGGTTTTACTGCTTCTCTGTAAGAATAACAACTAAAGTCAGGGAGATTTTGCTTATTTGATGCATATCACCATATTCATGAGCGTGCAGTTTTGGCATGATTAAAAATCAGTGTCGTTCAGCAAGATTGACACCCGAATCAGATCTTTTGTTTTTTTTTGAAGGAGGCGATATTGTGTATCCATGTGGCTAAGATTAGAGCTTCTAAAAACTGCAGCTCCCTTCTGCTGATTAGATAATGGGTCTTCTCTCCGTCTCCCTCTGTGTCTGTGGCTGCTTTTGTCTGTCTCGCTCCACGTGTCTGTCTTCAGATGCAATTTTGTGCTTTTGTTCGTACGGTGTACCAGAAAGAGGCTCCTGCCTCTGTCAGCGAACTCCCCTGTCTCACCCCTCTGTCTGTCATTCTCTCTGACAGCCACCTGATTACCCTGCCTTCTTTTTTCTAGCTAAAGATGGGGCTCATTAAAAAAAGGGGGGTGGATACAAACAAAATACATACACATAGTCCAAAAACCCTTCTGCACGTCTCTCCCCTGGGGCCCCCTGCTCAATTGGAGCCACTATTATGATTATTATAGTAATGACAGCAGTATCCCACTGTACTGTAGAAGGTCATTTATCATGTATCTGATTTTTGGAGGGAACAATTACTGCTGCTTATTTCATTACTAAGCCTCAAATTTCCTCTTTTTATTTTTTACTATGCAGGCTTGTAGCCTCAGACACAGCAGCATCTGTTTTGTTTCATGATTTATGAAATATCACAATTCTTTCTTCATTCTTTCTGGTTTCCAAGTTGCTGCTGACTGCTTTGTAGCACATCAAAGTGCTACAATTATTATTAGTGCTATTCCTCATTTTCTGTCTTCTGTAAACTCACTGGCCACTTTAATAGGTACCAAATGACACATTTTCCCTCTATCACTGTGCAGAAGGAAGCATGCATCTACTCTGGCAGAAGGTTACAGAAATGGTATTCCCCTCAGCTGAATTGTGGCTAGCTAATGTTATTGTGCACACACTGCCCACTTTATTTACGCCTTGCTAGTACCAGATTGGACTGCCTAATTCTTTGTGGCACAGATTCAACAAAGTGCTGGAGACTTCAGAGATGACATGATAGAATGACATAGTTGCTGCAGGTTTGTCAGCTGCACATCCATGATGTGAATCTCCCATTCCACCGCGTCCCTGAGATGCTCTATTGGGTTGAGATGTGGTGAATGTGGGCCGTTTGAGCTCAGTTCACTCACCACCATGTTCAAAGAACCAGTCTGAGATGATTTAAGCTTTGTAACATGGTGTGCTATCCTGACCTGGTCATCTTGACCGGGTCTGTATGCCTAAATGCACTGAGCTGCAGCCATGAGATTGGCTGATTTAGATATTTGAGCTATAAAGTCAAACAGGTATCAAGTGGGTGTGCTGCTGTTATAGTGCTGGATGTTCATATTAAATATGGCCAAAGTTTCTCATTTCTCACATATACAAGTAATGACGCCAAAAAGCTCAGACCGCTCCGATCACTTTGGTTTTGTTCTCCTGCTCTTGGTGATGAATGATGTTTGTTTGAAACTCACATCCTATGCAGCACCTTACTTTGGTGTTGAAAACATTTGCTTATTCTTCTTTTGTCATTTTCTAGTCACCAAGAACCCAGGTGGCCCGAAGACCACTTTGACCGAGACAAACGGCAGGCTGAGTGGGACTTCAGTAAAGAGTTCTTCTGTGACGTGCCAGGTGAGATTCTTAATAGAGAACAGGGAGAATTTAGGGATTAAACTAGTGCACCTCAGACCAGAAGATTTTTGGTTTCATATCATTAAAAATTGTCTCCACAAGGATTAGAAGACGTGGAACAGTTGTGCTTTTATTATGACACACTGATGGAAATGAATGTGAAATGTCACCAGAGACAAATGGGATCTTTGTCAGATGGTCAGATCATTTTTGTCTTGTGTAATCTAAGAAAGATGGTTTCCTACTTAAGTAATAAAATTCCTTTATGCAGGTGACAGTTATTCTAGACTGGTGTTCTCATCAGCTGAAGGGAAGAACCTGTGGAGTATCCAGGCCATCAAATCCATGTGCAATCTGGACAACGCAAGAGTATGTATAAGAGCACCGGAGTCCTCTCTCATGGACTGATAATGATGGAGTTGCTGGCATCAATAAAGTTACTTGAATGTGTTTTTGTTCTATTTTTTTGTTTTTCCTGTTTGTGTATTTATTCATTCTTTCTGTCCTTAGGTGCGTTCCCATCGTGACTACTGGAATCTCTGTCAGCGCACCAATGCTGCCGCCTGCTGTCCCAGCTGGACTCTTGGTAACTACATTGCTGTCCTTAACAACAAGTCGTCCTGCCAGAAGATAACGGAGCGCGACGTATCGCACACACTCAAGAGCCTACGCTCTTGTGCCAAGTACTACCATAACGGCACGCTGGGACCCGACTGCTGGGACATGGCCCTGCGCAGGAAAGACCAGCTGAAGTGCGCCAGCGTGCCCCGCAAGTGCACAAAGTACAATGCCATCTACCAGATCCTTCACTTTCTGGTAGACAAAGACTTCCTCAGTCCCAAGAGCCTGGAGTATCCTCCACCTGTACTCAAGTACAGCATGCTCTTCTCCCCTACAGAGAAAGGCGAGTCTATGATGAACATTTATCTGGACAATTTTGAGAACTGGAACGCCTCAGATGGCATCACCACAGTCACAGGGATCGAGTTTGGCATTAAACACGACCTCTTTCAGGACTACCTCCTCACAGACACAGTGTATCCTGCCATAGCCATAGTGATTGTCCTGCTGGTCATGTGTGTGTACACACGGTCAATTTTCATCACGCTCATGACAATAATCGCCATAATCAGCTCGCTGATTGTATCCTACTTTCTCTACCGAATGGTTTTCAACTTTGAGTTCTTCCCCTTCATGAACCTCACGGCCCTCATCATCCTCGTAGGCATCGGTGCGGACGACGCCTTTGTGCTTTGTGACGTGTGGAACTACACTAAGTTTGATAAGCCACATGCTGAGTTGGCAGAGACGGTCAGCGTGACCCTTCAGCATGCTGCCCTCTCTATGTTTGTCACCAGCTTCACTACTGCTGCAGCTTTTTATGCCAACTATGTCAGTAACATCACTGCCATTCGTTGCTTTGGAGTTTACGCTGGCACTGCCATATTGGTCAACTATATTCTAATGGTGACGTGGCTGCCCGCCGTGGTAGTGCTTCATGAACGCTACCTGCCCAACATGTTCCTGTGCGACAAGCCTCAGCACCAGCAAAGAAGTTGCTGCACACGGATGCTCTGGGCTGGCTTTTGCCAAAAGGCTAGCAAATGCCTCTTCACATTTTCGGAGGGATCTAGGATCTTCTTCGAGAAGGTGCTGCCCTGCATCGTCATCAAGCTGCGCTACCTCTGGCTGTTCTGGTTCATTGCCTTGACAGTCGGTGGGGCTTATGTGGTTTGTGTAAACCCAAAGATGAAGCTCCCCTCCCTGGAGCTGGCAGAGTTCCAGGTGTTCAGATCCTCTCACCCTTTTGAGCGCTATGATGCGGAGTACAAAAAACTTTTCATGTTTGAGAGAGTCCATCATGGTGAGGACCTCCACATGCCCATTACTGTTATTTGGGGGGTGACCCCTCTGGATAAAGGAGACCCCCTGAACCCCAAAAACAAGGGAAAACTGATGCTGGATAGCAGTTTCAACATTGCCAGTCCAGCATCTCAGCTGTGGATCCTCAACTTCTGCCAGAAACTGAGAAACCAGAGCTTCGTCTTTCAGTCAGAGGAGCAGGACTTCACCAGCTGCTTCATCGAGACATTCAAACAGGTCAGTCCTGCATGTGTAATAGTAATATACAAAGCAAACGCCAACCTAAAGGAGCTCTTAGCAATTAAAAATAAATGTTATTAAATCCCAACTGATCCCCCAAACCAAACGATCACTCTAGGAATTGAGCGCCTCTCTGATGTCAGTTTTCCCCTGACATTTGGCCAGATGGACTTCATCTGATAAAACTGGCCAGCCTTGGCTAACATTAGCTTATCTGCTATATAGAAAAATTACTTGTTGCTTCAAGTAGTAGTAGTAGCCACCGAGCCAGGTGGCTTGCTGATGCTGTCACTGATAAAACAGTCCCTGAACCCACATGTTGCTGTTTATTTCTAAGACTATTTTATGCTGAGCACGAAGTGGAGTGTTGACACGAGGCACTCTGGTCACATTCTTCAGTCCTTCATTTAATACATGAAAAAAGTCACAGAAGCAGCCTGACAGAACCGGTTTTACCTCTTCTGATTTTAACAGTGGATGGAGAACCAGGACTGCGAGGAGGCGTCTGTCTACCCCTGCTGCAGTCAGTCCACCTTCCCGTACAAACAGGATGTCTTTGAGCTGTGCATCAAGAGAGCCATCATGGAGCTAGATCGGAGTACTACCTACCACCTCGACAGCAAGACCCCCGGACCGCGATTTGACATCAACGACACCATCAGAGCCATAGTTTTAGAGTTCAAGAGCACCTACCTCTTCACACTGGCCTATGATAAGATGTATCACTTCTACCGTGAGGTATGCACAGCTCCATTATTACCTGGATACATTATCTTCTTTGGCCAAACTAATATTTTTTTTATAATGTTATCAATGTCATTCTATTTTAGGTGGATGCCTGGATCACGGAGGAGCTTCGCTATGCCCCAGCAGGCCTCAGCCACGGCTGGTTCATCAGCAACCTGGAGTTCTACGATCTCCAGGACAGTCTGTCAGATGGAACTCTGGTTGCTATGGCGTTGTCAGTTGCCGTGGCTTTCAGCGTCATGCTCCTGACCACCTGGAATTTCATCATCAGCCTGTACGCCATCCTGTCGATTGCAGGGACCATATTTGTCACGGTTGGCTCCCTGGTGCTTCTGGGCTGGGAGCTCAATGTCTTGGAGTCTGTTACCATTTCAGTGGCAGTTGGACTGTCAGTGGACTTTGCTGTCCACTACGGCGTGGCCTACCGACTGGCTCCAGAGCCCGACCGTGAGGGGAAGGTGATATTTTCCCTCAGTCGGATGGGCTCTGCTATTGCAATGGCAGCATTAACCACCTTTGTTGCCGGCGCAATGATGATGCCCTCAACCGTACTGGCCTACACCCAGCTGGGCACGTTCATGATGCTGATCATGTGCATCAGCTGGGCCTTTGCCACCTTCTTCTTTCAGTGCATGTGCCGCTGCCTGGGGCCCCAGGGCACCTGTGGCCAGATACCGCTGCCCAAAAAGCTGCGGTGTCAGGCCTTCACCGAGACCATGTCTAGCAGCCCCTCACCCCAGGGGAAGAGTTCTGGTCTGGGGAAATACCAGCTGGACAGCAGGGGTGGGGAAGTGGAGAATTATGAGCTGGAGCCTTTAGCGTCCAGTCAGAAAGCTGAAGATAAACCGCGTGAAGAGCGTGATTCGAGTACTCAGCTCTATAACGGAATCTCTCCTTATCACCACTCTGCTCCTTTTTCACACATTCATTACACGAGCGCTGACACCAGCCGAAACGGACCAGAGAACGGGCTTGTAGCCACACTGGGCGCACCTTCCAGGTGCCAGTACTCCCAGAACACTAACTGCACATGTGGGGATCCTCCTCATCTGCTTCAGCAGTGGAACCCTCATTCCTGTGCGCAGCCTCCACAGGATCCTCTTTCCTGCTCTCCCACCCCTCAGCTCTTCCCCCACTCAGGAAACCCCCTGAGCAAACAAAACACAACCCTCTTACCTACAAACCTGGACCCAGCCTACACACACATGGAGTGCTGTATGCACTACGTCCACTGTCCACTCACCCATTTCCACCACTGCTCGCAGGGAAGAGTCGTGACCCCCAGGCAAGGACCTGCCCACACCTGTCATCTCAGGAAGTACTGCAGCCATACTGCAAATCTGCAGGCTGCCTCAGCTGGAGAACAGAGACCCACGAGCCCAAACCAGGACACGGACCCGGCTCCAGGACCAGGCTCTGGCTCTGAGACTGCAGGAGAAGTAGTAGTCCATAGACACGAAGTGTCAGTTCCTGATAGTAGCCAAAATATCAGCACCACAGCCCCAACACAGCCTCACACCCCATGCCCCTCCCCCTCAGCAGGCTTATTACACATAAGCTGTCATGAATGGGCGAGTGACGGCAGCCATTGTTGTGATAACCACATATCCACCACGAGAACTGAAACAGCAACGCACATGGATGCTTGTTGTAAAGTCCCTGGCAACCAGGAGCAGCTTGAAAGTCCTCCAGTCACACGGGAGGAAAGTGTCAAGATGTGCAAGCAGAACTCAAAGAGAGAGCGGGCGTCCTCTGCCTCGCCAAAGAAACTCAACTGTTTTAACAGGACGTTGAAAGTGAAGTGCAATTCAGCTTCAGAGTTTAGCGTGCCAAAAAGCGAAGCCAGCGTGCCTCCTGTTGCAATAAGCACTAATAATCAGTCTTCTGAAAGCTTGTGCTGACATTAAGTAAAGTCAGTCCAGAAGATGAACCAAAACTCCAAGAAATGTTGTGCAATCGTACAAGGTGTGGGCGTGTGTTTTGACCAAGTGCCTCAGTGTGTTTCATAAAGCACGGACTCACTGCATATATTGAGTTTACAGTTTTGTTTTCCACGTACCAGCCTTTCACATGCCAGATTACATTTGTGATTGTTCTTTTTTTTTTTACCATGAAACAAATACTGTTGATAAAGCTGTGTCGTCGTGGGGAATTAATGGCCTTTTTACAGGCGCTGCCAAGAAATGTTTATAACTTGAGTGTTAAATAGACACACACAGCAGCCATTTGCACCGACATGAAATCGTACAGTGTCTGTATTGTGTTGTCATCTTGAACGTGTGGCCAGCGCCACATCTTACGAGCAGCTTCGAGTTGTTGCCTATCACTTTTTGTATTTGTGGGAGTTAGTGTTAAATTCTCAGTGTACTCCTGTTGCCACATGCCTCAGATAAAAGCTGTACTGTATGATTAAAGTCTTTTTTTTTTTTAAATTACCATTGTACTGCTGTTGTGTATACACACACACACCTACACACACACACACACACATTCACATCATGAAATAAGAACAGGCTTCATTCAGAGAGTCTCAAACTGTAACAGTGTACACCTGTTTCATTGTCTCATAACTGCTGGCGCCTTCGGTGCTATCTGTTACATATGGCCTGAGGTCACTGGCTGGATTTAAACTGGGTGTGGCTGCCCGCACATGCACACTTGATTTACACAAGCATAACGATCAGATTTTATTGCTTGTAGTTGTGATTACAGATCGCGCTCACGAGGGTCCATCGACAGTATTTCTGCCCGGAAACCATTAAAGATTGAGACTTATATGCAGCGATAAAACTAACAAAACTAATTTTAGGAGCTGAGTTTGTGGATACTTAAAAGAAAAACCAAACGTTAATGTGTTGAGCTTCATTACGTTACATCATTACACCCAGTGAAGAACGTGCTCTACACCCTACAGGCTTGCTGAGGCAGGACGCTTTAATTACAGGAGACGTCACTGTCAGAAAAACACTAAGAAAGCAGCCGTGCTGCCATCAGCAGTTTTATTCATCTAATACAATTTGAATGAGTTGCTGTCACTGTTTGTTGAGATGAGACCGATAACCTGCATTAGCTAAGCTAATGGTGGTAACTTCTGTATTACAAAAGAATAAATGAATAATGGTGCTTGGGCCACATGGGATGTAATACACTGACAGAAACCCTGCAGTCTAAGTGACATCATGAAGGGCAAAGAGTGGAATGAGTTCATGCCTTATACAGATACTGTGCAAAACTCTTGAGCCACCCCTCATTTCTTTATATTTTGATAGGAAAACGGGTGCAGTGATTGAAACACATGCAAACATACATGGAAATACAGTAAATGAGGCAAAAGCAGAGTTTGTGCAGTTCTAATGAGCTTGAAAGTCAATATTTGCTGTGACCACCTTTATTCTTCAGCACAGCCTGAGCTCTGAGGCTTCCTTGTACTTTAAGTAGTCTCAGGAACAGTTCTCCAGGCTTCTTGAAGGACATTCAAAGCTCTTCTTTGGCTGTTTCTGCCATTTGTTCTGTTCTCTGTCAAGATGCTCCCACACTGCTTCAGTAATGCTGAGCTCTGGTGAGGCTGACGACTGATGCTGTTCCATTGTGTGTTTTTCTATCCAGGTGTGGTTTTACTGCATTGGCAGTGTGTTTGGGATCATTGGCATGCTGAAAAATGAAGCTGTTGCCAATCAGATGCTTTCCGGATGGTATTGCATGATGGACCAAAATCTGATCGTACTTTTCTGCATTCATAGTTCCATCAATTTTAACAAGATCTCTGACACCACTGGCTGAGGTGCAGCCCCTGGCTGAGACAGCTGCAGACACACAATCACGCTCCTGACCTACTCCAGACATAGTGATGATGATTCATGACTCCATCAGACCCTTTGCTACTGATTTCCAGCCTAGTTCTTGTGTAATTTGGCACACCTCAGCCTATTCTCCCTTAACTTTCACATTAGATGCATCTCTAAGGTCCTGTGTCAGGTCTTTGCTGGATTCTTTTTTCTTATTCTTTTTTTTTAGGCCTGCTACTTCTTCTTTTGTCCAGTTTCCTCCAATTTTTTGCACAGCACGCTGAGATATGCCAGGTTTTTGGCTAATAGGCCTTTGGGAATCACCTTTTCTGTGACCGTTATGCCTGCAAGCTGACCCTGTGAGCTCTAATGTTAGGACTTGTACTCTTGCTGCAAGGTTTGCTGTATTAACTTAAGATGTTACGATAGGTCCACATCCACCCCCGGCTCCGTAGTTGGAGGTCACATTTATAAACACTCGCTGAGCCAACGGAGCAAATTTCAGATCTGGAAGTCAAAACTGTCGCAGACTGAGCTGCCTGTCTGAACAGGTGACAGACATAACATCCCTCCTCCTTCATCCCACGCTGGTCTTTTTCTTCTACTAAAACTGTTCAGACCAAGTGCAGAAAACACCTGTTGCCTCAGGAGTCAAACCGGGGGAGCAGCCGTCCTTTTGACTTGTCTTTTCCTCCAATGAGGAACATTATGGCCAATAAAGTCGTCATCTGTGAATATATTTGGCTCTTCAAAAGTCTTCCTCAAACCTTCAGTTCACTCCTTTCCCTTCAATGTGGAATCATCCCACTAGCTTCTAGAGCGACTTTGAAATCTCAAACGTATTCCTTTATTCTGAAACACTTTTCACTTTGCGGCTAAGAGTGTGGAGATTCCGTGGAATTCTGATAAACTCGTCACAGGACTTCGGTTTCCACCACAACCTTGGCTCATTAACACATGGAGGGAAAAAAAAAAAGGATGACGCCCGAATCCGCCTCTAATTAAAAAAACATTCCCTCTGCCGACCATTCTGTGTTGTGGTGGGGAGGAAAAGCACCACTGTGCAGTTGCTGCTGCTGCTGTCACACCCCTCAAGCCTGAAACAAACTTACACACACAAACAAGCCCTCTAAAATCCATTACATAAGTAAACCACACTGGGCTCGTTTGACGCTTCTGTGTTGAAGGAAAGATCTTATTTTGACTCTCACAGCTCAGCTTGTGTTCCCTTCAGCCTCTGATCCCCATGGCTACGCTTCCTCTCCTCCTCAGCACTGAGGAGTCCCTCCTCAGGCTTGTGTGAGCATCCCTGTATTTATATTTGTTTAAATGCAGGTCAAATATTAGCTATGGTCACGGGACGGGGTTTATTACATTTCCCCTTCAAGGCAGAATTTCAGAAGCATGTGCATCTGTTCTAAGTATAATCTGCAGGCCTGGAATAACTGTGAAGAGGCCACAGAGCTGGAGAGCTTGTTTACAACGTAAACATTTGCTTCCACTTTTCAAATTAGATTCTGGAGGAGCCTCTGGATTGCTCTAGATTTATGGAAGTGAAGAAGGCTTTGCTTTTTTCTTCTACATGTTTTAATAAGCTCTTTTTGCGCATCCATTTATTTCCCTTCAAAGTACTCGGTATATTCATTCGTTCAGGATAATATTTGACCTCTGACACATTTCTGTCCAAACCTCTGTTATGGAAAGCGCTTTAACTCAGTATACTCAGGTAGGCTATAACATTGCAGCAATGATCAGTCGGTACTAAGGGGCCCAAAGTGTGCCAGGAAAACATCCCCCACACTATAAGACCACCACAACCAGTCTAAACCGCTGATACAAGGCAGGATGGATCCATGCTTTCATGATGTTTACACCAGATTCTGCTCCTACCATCTGAATGTCGCAGCAGAAATTGAGACTCATCAGACCGGGCAACGTTTTTCTAATCTTCTGGTGTGCTTCTGTGACTTGCAGCCTCAGTTTTCTGTTCTTAGCTGACAGGAGTGGCACCCGATGTGGTCTTCTGCTGCCGTAGCCCATCTGCTTGAAGTTTTGACGTGTTCTGCATAGCTTGGTTGTAACAAGTGGTTATTTGAGTTACTCTTGCCTTCCTGTCATCAGCAGTCTGGCCATTCTCCTCTGACCTCTGGCATTTTCTCTGTTTCAGCCTACTCTCTGTAAACCCTAGAGATAGTTGTGTAGGAAAATCCCACCAGATCAGCAGTTTCTGAAATACTCAGACCGGCCCATCTGGCACGAGGAACCACGCCGCATTCAAAGTCTGTTAAACCTTTCTTTCCCCATTTTGATGCTCGGTTTGAACTTAAGCAGGTTGCCTTGACCAAATCTACACGCCTAAAGATGCATAAGTTCTGCAGCTCTGTGATTGGCTGATTAGATATTTGCTTTAATGAGCGGTTAAACAGAATCTTGATTTCTTCTTTTTGACTTCTTTTTGGGAACACTGGCTTAAAAAACAACAACAAAAAAACAAAATCAGGAAACAGAAACAACTCCATAATAAAGACAGGGTGGACAGATGTTGCGCTGTGTCCAGATTAATGGACTGTCCACAGTGTATAAGCAGCAGGAGCCTGCAGACTGGCTCTAATGTTCAGAACAGCTGGCTCATAAAAGCTGGGAGGATGCAGGCGGCCGGGGCCAACAGGACGGAAGCTTTCCTCTGCCCAGTAGCTTCCTGTTTTCAGACACACTGCCCAAATGAAAGGAAACCGGCTGACCCCTTAAGCCCGACTCCGAACTTACTGTCCAACAAGCCGAGTGCTCGGAGAGATGATTTGTAGTCACTGTTGAACTCAAACAGCCTCCCTATGTGACACACCCAATGCAATTATAAACAGCAGTGATGTGGTGACCCCCAAACCAACAGTTATCAACGCTGCGGGTACTCACTGATCATGACTGACATGGGAAGGGCAAGAGAAGAGGCAGCTCGCCATCTAGTGGTCAAAAATAGTAAACAGTAGGACAGTGTTTACATGCACATTGCTTTCCAGAGTTTCAGTGCAGTTTTTTCTTGTTTTTTTCCCCCCCCCCAAATGTGATATCCTTGCATCTGATTTAGCCCCTCCGTCTAAGAGCCATTTATAAAAACCTTTATTCCAGCATGGCAGTCATCATTACATCATTTATCTGCCCTTCTTTTGCTTTACTGGCCAAATATCGTAATGTGAAGATGCCGTAAGCAATGAAGAAATCCTGGGCTGCAGATGCAGTTTAATCTTTAATATTTTTTACATGATTGGTGGAATTCTGCTGTTTAAAGCACAACAACACTGATTTATCACCGTGCTGCAAATCACCGCAGCCAAGGTTATTAAAACTTGAAAATATTCAGCAGGGTCAGCAGCAGAGCAGAATTACAGCTGTTCTATCTCAGGCATGTCAGGGTTATTTATTTAATTTCCCTTCACACATTTAACCCTTCAATTCATCGCTTTGAAAAAGAAAAAAAGAAAAATCAGACCACACAGCCCATTTTAATAACTCCTACTAAAACGTCTGAGTATTGGCTGTGTGGTGACATTGGTATAGGCAGGTTGCTGTGGTCAAAGTACACTTGGTGCAGAACGCACAGTTGAATCGATGACTGCAAGCTGCAGAGTTCCTGAGGCGGCAAAGCGAGACCAAGCCACCATGCTTCACCGCTGGTATGGGGTTCTTCTCCTGAAAATCTCCTTGGCCTGAGCCAAACAGATCCATGTTTGATTCATACGTCCAGAACAGTGTTCTGAAAGGCCCGGTGGTTGCCAGGATTTTCTGTTTAGATAGGAAAGGCAGGAGCAGCACGGTGGTACAGTGGTTAGCCCCGTTGCCTCACAGTAACACGGTCCCGGGTTTGACTCGACCATCTGACCGAGGCCTTTCTGTGTGGAGTTTGCATGTTCTCCTTGTGTTGGCTTCTCTCTGCGTACTCCAGCTTCCTTCCGCAGTCCAAAGACATTCAGTTAGTGGGGTTAGGTTAACTGAGGATTCTGAATTGTCTGTGTTGGCTCTGCGGGTCAGATTGTGTGATCTCAGTGTCCATTCTTTCACAAATGTTTGTAGAAGCAGTCTGCACGCCTAGGTGCTTGGTTTACACACCTGTGGCCCTGGAAGTGACTGGAACACCTGAATTCAATGATTTGGATGGGTGAGTGAAAACTTTTGGCAATATAGTGAACTTTGACACCAACAAGCGTTACCTGCCTAAACATCCTGTAGCGAAGTTTAGGCGTTCTTGGAGAGTTCTCTTTGCATCACAGGGTCTGCTCTAGGGTTGAATTAGCTTGAGTGGCCATTCAATTAAATTTTATTTATATAGCGCCAAATCACAACAGTCGCCTCAAGATGCATGTGAGCCATTCAAACCTGCCCCATTTGTAGACGATTTTCCTTAAATTGGAATTACTGCTTTCAAATAATTTTGAGATCCTTTATGTTCTTTGTCTAAACTGGAACATGTGATTCTGATTTAATGGATTTGAGGAGTGAAAAATGTCGGGATGCACAGGAATGAGTAGATCACAGTAGTTTTAAAGAGGATCAAATGTTTCAAATGTAAAAAAAAAAAACCAAAAACAAAAAAACCATCCTTAAACAAGCAGGCAGAGTTCACACGGCAGTCTCTTCTATGTTCTCTACCTGAACCCTGTCATCAGTGTCAGGCTGAACTTCAGGCCTCACAGACTCAGGCTTGTCCTCTTTGAGCTTCTTCCCCTTGCTGTCTTTGAGTATATTAGAGATGAGTCGATCATAAAACCATTCCATATCCTGAGGGTCCTCTGGCCAGGTGAGGTACTCTTTCCTCTTGACGAAGGCTCTGAGTGCATTGCACTTCATCAGCTGGTAGTGAGCCACCTTCGGATGTATTATGATAGATTTAAGTCAAAAACTGGAAACTGAATTGAGTTCAGTAAAAATCAACAGCACCACGTTTCTGCTCTTCTAAATTCTAAACTGCACGCAGTCTGACACCTGATGGTGGCAAGTGTGCACAGAACTTACTTACTCACCTTCCCTACCACCAACACAACCAGGACATCTGTCAGCTCCTCCAGCATGCGGCCCTGGGCTAAAGCAAACCCTTCCAAGCACCAGCCATCTACAAAGAGGTACAACCCGATATTAATGCTGCTCATTTTTAGATTGTCTTGTTAATTTAAAAAAGGTCATTCAACCCACTCGCAGAAGATGGTTAGCTTAGCATCAATACAAAGTCAACCATCTATACACTGTAACAGGTGGTTAGCTAATACTATAGTGGCCACAGCCACTATAGTATTAGTTTTATTTTTCAGACCTCTTGATGTTCATTACCCAAATTTGAAGACGTGTGAGTGATGATTAGAATAAACGCATTTACCCGAGACTGTAATACTCATATTCAGGGTCATAAATTAGCCGTGGTCTGTTACTACAGAAGTCATCAGTTAATCAGTGAGTAAAAAAAGAAAGAAGTACCTTTAAGGAACTCCTTGGAGACAATAAACACAGTCTTCCTGCTGCTCCAGATGGCATCTCTGATGTTTGAGAGGTGATCCTCGCCTGGCAGGAAGTCTCGGGCCTCGAAGCAACAGTGGAAGAGATTCTTCTCTGAAAACTGGTTATCCAGCTTCTTCAGCAAAGCAGCCTCCACCCACCTGTAGTCACTGTTGCTATAACAGACAAAGGCGTCATACTTCATCTCATCAGCAAGAGGAGTCAGTTTTGGGCCCTCAAGAACCCTGCTGACAGTCTTTTTGCAGATGATAAATATTTTCCCTCGGAGACGGGCGTAAATAATTCCAGCGAGGATGACAGTAATGATGAGGGAGGCAGAGAACATGAAGATAGTAAGCTTCAGATTTTGGACTGCCTGCGTGTCGTCCGTCTCGCACGGTTCAATGATTGTGGAGTAATTCAGCAGAGGAAGGTCACGGAAAGCAGCTGGAAACTCGCATCGTAATTCCTCAATTGGGCTCAAGAAGATGACATCAGTCGTGTTCAGCCAGTCAAGGAAGCCCCCCAGACTGCAGTCACAGTAGAACCGATTTGCTGACAGGCTGAGAAAGCTGAGAGACTGAAACGTCATAGGATCAGGGGTGGCCAGGAAGTTGTTTGAGAGATGAAGCATTTTCAGGCTGACAGGAAAGACATCTGGGCGCAGAAAGGTCAAGGCATTGTACGAAAGGTCCATCTCCTTGATTGATCTGAGACCACTGAAAATCCCACGTGGGAGGGTCATGAGTGAATTGAGGCTTATATTTAGACCAATCAGATTTTCAAGATGGTCAAAGAGGTCAAGGCACTGCCCCCGTTCCCAAATTATCTGCAGGGAACTATCATGAAGATCGAGCACTGTCAGACTATTATTATAAGGTACTGCATTTCCATTATTTAGTGTGCACTGCCTGATGGAGTTGCCGCCATAGAATAACTTCTCAAGTCTTGTGAATTGAGTTACAATATCATATACATCCTCCATATTTGTTAATCTGTTGTTTGTAATATCTACATGGACACTGTTTGCGCCCAAGTTATGGATTCCACTGATATATTTCAACTTATTATCTCCCAAATTGAGATACTGTACGTTTGGCAGTGACACAGGAAAACCCAGGGTTCGCAGCGAGTTTGATGTCAAATATAAATATTGTAATTTATGAAGACCACTGAATGCCTTGTATCCCAACACACCAATGTGGTTGTGGGACAAATCCAACGCTTTAAGTTCAGTCAGATTGGTGAATGTGTGAGAATGTATTTCTCCTAGAAGGTTGGATGACAGGTTGAGTATTATTAAATGATCCTGAAGACCATCGAAGGCGTTTTTGTTAATCTGATTGATTTTGTTTAGGGACACATCGATCATCTTTGCATCTCTTAGATGACTGAAAACAGCACGCTGCAAAGCAAATATGCAGTTTTTAGACAGATCTAAAATAATAAGTGAACTGTTTTTCAGCCCTTCAAACAGGCCTTTATCTGGATCTGGGATGTTATCATGTGAAAACCCTTTGCCGATGACTCCAGTGTATTTAAGATGATAAATTGGAGTCCCTTCTATCGCTTTGAAAAACTGTCTAGTTTTGTCCACATTTAATCCACTGGAGGTTAAATCAAGAACATTGAAGGCCAAACCTTTAAAAGGGTTCCCGCAGCTTCCCCATTCATCATTTTGGTATAAACCGCTGGAGCTCAAGTCCAGGAGTTCAAATTTTTTACCCCTGAAACCAACGAGATCCTCTTCACATATGTTTTTGATCTTATTCAATTTGAGGCTCAGCTGTGTGAACCTTTTGAACCTTGAAAAGAACAGACCTGGCTGGAGTCTCACTATCTTGTTAAATGAAAGATCAAGCACTTCCAAGGACAAAAGTGGCTCCAGATAGCTTCCTGATAGTATGGAATCCGTCAAGTCGCAATAATACAAAGACAGTTGTTGTAAATTGAACAGTCCTGCAAATGCTCTTGGCTCCAGCTTAAGGCCCTGATTGTAGCTTAGGTCCAATTTCATTAATTTTCTCTGCCTGAGGAAAGCATTGTTCTTTATGACGAGCGTTACATTCTGACTCCCAAGATCTAATTCTTGTAACTCCACAAAGTCTCTGAGCGAGGTGCTGTTGATCTCACTGATGACGTTGTGTCCTAGAAAGAGGTGGGTGATGTTGGGGGGCAGAGCAGGAACCCAGGAGTAGTTCCGAAAGCTACACCAAGCATGTTGTCCTCCCAAAAGGCATGTTTGTAAGGATACAGTTGCCTGCAGATAGAGTTATAAGGTTACCATGATAATAATCAAGAGATCAGAACTGCAAAATTACATATATGTTTTAATTCCATGGAGCCAGACTGTCCTGTAATTTTTTAAAGTGGTCTTCAGCAGTAGTTCTCCAGGCTTTCTGAAGGTCTTTCAAAGTTTTTATTTGGACACTGGCGGCTTCTTCATTTATTTTCAGTCCAGTCCTCGTACCTGACCTTTGTCAGAGACATGTTTTATTTGTTAAGCCATTTAACGATGACCTAAACATAAAAAAGGCATTAAACTCAAGGGATGAACCAGTGTTGTGCCTACAAATAATTTAGCAAAGAGCCAATTTTAAATTGTATCTTTAGACACTTTGTTACTAGTGGTCTGTCAAAAACACATCATTTGTTCTTTTAGTTGAATCAATGAAAAATGCCAAATATGGCACAGTCTGACAGAAATAACATAGTATGTTTGCATGAACAAAGTGATTTCCAAAGAGCCAAAACTTTGCATAACTCAGCATTACGTGCAACATGTTCGTAAAAGATATGAGGAACTGGACACGTGTAGGACCAAAGAATAAGTGGCAGGCTTAAAAAACTATCTACAGCAGTTGAACATTAACTAAAGGTCATGTCCTTTAGAAATAGGAAAAACTCCAGCAAAGATCGACACAGGACCTGAGAGATGCATCTGCCCCTTCGGCTGATCCATCTACAGTTCACTGAAGCCTCATCAGAAATGGTGTCGGCCAAGAAGCCATTCTTAAGGAATGGAAACAGGGAGACAAGGCTGAGGTATGCAAAAATAAAACAAGAACTGAAAATCAGTGGCAACAGGGAAGATTCCATATTTGAAATTTTTTGTTCATATTGCTGTTAGTATGTATGGAGGAGGGTCGGGAGAGACGTGCAACAGTGAGTGTCTACAACATGGTGGAGGCTCTGTCAGGGTTTGGGGGCTGCATTTCAGCCAGTGGTTTTGGAGATCTTGTCAAAATTGATGAACTTATGAACATAGAAAAGTAACATCAGATTATGATCCGCCACGCAATACCATCTGGAAAGTGTCTGATTAGCAGCAACTACATTTTTCAGCATGGCAATGATCCCAAACACACTGCCAATGCAGTAAAATCATACCTGGATAGGAAAACACACAACGGAACACTGTCAGTCATGGATCGGCCTCTCCAGGGAAACCTCAACATTACTGAAGCAGTGTGGGATCATCTTGACAGAGAATTCTTCATCCAGAGAAGAGCTTTGAATGTCCTTCAAGAAGCCGGGAGAACTGTTGCTGAAGTCTACTTGAATAAATTACAGGAAAGCTGCCTCAGAGAGTTCAGACTGTGCTGAAGAATAAAGGTGGTCACACCAAATATTGACTTTCAAGCTTGTTAGAATTGCACAGACTCTGTTATTGCCTCTATATCCTGTATTTCCATGTATGTAGAAGTCAGTAATGAAGTCAGTATTATAAACACACCTTTAGGTACAAACCAGTGCAAATCAACTGAAGGATCAGCATCCACATTCTGTCCTCAACCTACGCAGATATCGACAAAGAAAAAAACAAAGCTTTAACAATGGGAATGTGTTGCATTGTCTTAGCAGAACAAGCATGTGCAACAAAAGGCAGGTACGTGAACATTTAATAAGGTGAGTCGGCTTGGATGATAAAGCTCCATTTGAACAGCTGGCATGTTTGCCTTGAGCTAATATGGACAGCAGAATGTGTCATATTGCAGAGATTGTTACTGATGCTGCACCCGCCACCCTCCACTCTTGATATGGCTCCATCATATTAGTGTTTGTGCCGGCAAAATGTTTGATCCTTAGGTTTTATGAGTCTACAAAAAGTGTCCGATTAAATTTCTGTTTGATTTCAGACAAAAAGTTACGTTTACGCACCCCTGGCAGCAGATTTGTATTGATTTGGAGTATAACAGAACCTGTGCAAACTAGTTGAAAGGTTAGCAGTCTCAGCTTTTCCTTTGCAGCTTTTCTAGCAGCTAGTTGTTTTTTTTTTTTCAAAGCAGCCGCATTAAATTAATTACATTTTAAATATGTTTTTCTTACAAAAACGTGGGGAACTGCATGATGAGCCGCTCTCTTGTCTAGTACGGTGGTTCCCAAAGTGTGGATATGCATTCAATATGCATAGTTATTTATATAAATGCATTTATTTATATAAAACGTGAATTAAAACTGGTAATAGGAGGTGGTTAGTTTGTGATATTGCTCATTACTATGAGCTAAATTTACTGCTCTTTTATTGAAGTTTGTGTCCCAGTGGCAGTGTCCCGGTCCCCGGAGCCCTCCCTGGCTGTTGTCCCGCTCCCCTCCCCGTTCTGTGTGTTTGTGGACGTGTTTTGTGTACATGCTGCTGCGGAAGGGTTCCTCCCTCAGCTCGGTGATTTAAACTCGGTTCAAATTCCCTGCAGACCCAGCCCGTTCCAGAAGACGTTTGAGCTAAGGAAGTTTTAGTGTGCATGTGTGTGTGTGTGCGTGTGCGTGTGCCCGCGGATCCTCCGACACAGTACCAGAGGAGACCCCGGAGGGTCTTTGCTTTCTCCCAATTCGCATCCGCCCCCACAATAAAGTGTTTGCTTTTCTGGATTCTGCGTCCCGCAAGTGAGCCCTTCCTCCGTGCAGCTCAAAAGTTGGTGTTCTTCCATCCCATTGAAGAGTTCTCCGCCGGGAGGCGGGGCCATGGGATTTTGTGGTTTTAAAGGGGGCCGCAGCACTGTGGGAACCACTGCTCTAGTGTGTCGTGTCTGGGCTGAGTACGCTGTATTAAATGATAGAGAAATCTTCCCCCTTTACCTTATTAGCCGTTACCTGGTGTTTCCCTGTCAACTTAAAGCCGAGCAGTCGTTAGTTTCGTGTTCACAGTCAGAGACCTGCATCAGATTTACAGGCTTATTGCACAGCACGATTATCATGAAATTATTCGAGTGGGAAAAAACAGACTGCTCTCAGCAACGCAAACGTTTTAAGGAGCGAGGCGGGGTAAAGGGCTGGGCTCAGAAATTAGCGCGATGGTGAAGTGAAAATCTTACCTGTGCAGCACGAAGTGGTCGAAAAACCTTCACCGTGTCGGTGTTTGCAGAGTGGGAAGAGTCGGTGAGATACACTCTTTCCTGCAGACCTGTCCCAACACACTCTGATGACAACACTGAGCAGTGTCGAAATTTCCCAAGCGAGAAATATTAACTTCCTCTTTTAACTTTGCCCCCTTTACCCACCCCCTCTGTGCTCCCTTCTAGTTTTGGTATTGGTATGTAGCATGTATGTATTTAAAAATAAATGTTTACTCATGCACACTGTGCTAAAGTCATGACCGAGCATGGGGAATTGTGCATAATACACAAACAGAGATGGTACAGTTCTCACACGCTTGAAGGTCAGTATTTGCTGTGACCACCTTTATCCTTCAGCCCAGCCTGAACTCTCTTTGGCAGCTTCAGGAACAGTTCTCCAGGTGTTGCTGATTGGATGCTTTCCAGATGCTATCGCATGTTGCATCAAAATCTGCTCTGCATTCATTCCTGGCTCAAATGCAGCCTCAAACCACGACAGAGCGTCAGCAGCGTCGTGGTTTGAGACTCAGCCTCTCTCCTGAGTTATCAACAACAATTTAAACAAAAAAATTGGGTTCATCGCACCATCAGACTTGTTGCCACTGATTTATGGTCCAGTTCTTGTGTAATGTGGCAGATTTCAGCCTGTTTCCCTTCCCTAAGAATGTCTTCTTGACAGCCGGCCTTCCACTCAGACCGTTTCTGATGAAGAGAACAGTAAACGGATCATCTGAAGGGCCAGATGTATCTCTCAGGTGATTTTTAAAGGATAAACGGACTAGTTCTTATTTAGCTCTTTTCCATTTTAGCTCAGCACTCAAAGCACTTTTATACAACATGTTTGCATTTACCCATTCACACACACACACGTGCAGTTTTCTATTTTAAAGCGCTTTCTATCTAACACTCACACTCAGACGGTTGCTGAAGGAGACTGGAGCACCCAGGAATCGAACCAGCGATTAGTAGATGACCTGCTCTACCTCCTGAGCCACAGCCACCCCTGTGTCAGATCTTTGTTGGATTTATTCCTATTTCCTAAGGACATGGCTTTCAGATATTGCTCATCTGCTGTGGATAGTTTTTTAAGCCTGCCACTTCTTTTCTCCTCCACCTGCCCAGTTCCTCAAATCTTTTAAGGACACACAGTGCAGAGTTATGCAAGGTTTTGGGCTAACAGCTCTTTAAAATCACCTTGTTGGTGCAAAAACACTATTTTATGTCTGTCAAAACCGTGTGTGATCTTGGCCCTCTGTATCCATAACTGTATGAGTGAGTATCGGCATATCAGTAGCTATAGCAATGGTGACTGAAATTTGTACATCAAGCTCCAACTTTCAAATGAATACTTAACCATCTGCAAAATGCAAACAGGCTAGTGTGTGCATGTTTTAGCTATAGTGTTTTTAACTGAGCAGGCTGCATGTGCGCATCTCTGTACATCTTTTGGGTGTGCACCCACATGCCATGGATATTGGACCTAGTATGAGACCTGCATGTATTTTATGCATATACTGTCTCAGTCCAGCAAAAAACAGACTCAGACTGCAGTCAGGAGATTTATAAGGTTTAAGAAATGGCAAAACAATCTCAGGTATGAGACTGGTGGCCAGAAGTTTCTGTAGTCCTGAAGTTTCCAGAACGGGAGTTCTGCCAGAGAGGTGACACGCAGCCTGCCCAACAACTCCACCTGCAACTTATAAGAAAAGATTAGAGAAGACAGAAAAGCAAATTGTAACGACTGCCTCGAGGATCTGAACTCTCCCTGTAGAAATCTGTGATTAGAGAAGGGTCTAAAATGAAGGACTGGAGAATCCATGACCTTTCTTCTGCTCCATAACCCTCCCAGCAAACGGCAAACGGTGTAAACTGTTACACCGTCCAGCACCTGAGGAGATGGAGGCGGATCGGTAGGTTGTCACAAGGGACTGAAAGAGGCTGCTTTAATTGGAGAAACATGACAGAGGGGGTGAATCCTCTTGGTGGAAGGGAGTTTAAGGCGAACAACCGAGGGATAAATTATGGTCTCTATCGCAAAGGGTCCCGGATAGTGAGGAGAGAGTTTGCCAAAATTTCACTGCAGCAACTCAAAAATGGTACTCAGTAGTTTATATGACCCCCACTTTTTTGTATCCATGCCTGACAAAGTTGGGGCATGCTCCTAATGAGACAACAGTTGGCGTCCCGGGGGATCTCCACCCAGCAGCATAATGTCCCCCACGGCTTCTCTAGACCCTTTCACATCTGTCACATGTGCTTAGAGTGAACCGGCTTTCTTTCAAATGTCTTTTTATTAATTATCAGAAATATTTTGATATATACAGTACAAAATCATTTGTAATAATCAAATTTTAACAGATTTTAATCCCCAAATAAATCCCAGATGACAGAAACCCACACACACACACACACACACACACACACACACACACACACACACACACACACACACACACACACACACA
>JAVDPK010000871.1:119315-132831 GCA_034780415.1 Cichlasoma orientale | reverse complement strand
CCGGAATAATTTTCAAAAAAAAAAAAAAAAAAAAAAAAGAGGTGGCAGATGTTTATATAAATAAAAGATAAGACAAATAATGGACTCATTGTTTGTTTAAATACAGCAAAAATATATTCACGTCTTTCTACAATTAAAGGACCATATCTAAAAAAAAAAATAAGTATACCACTGCACACATCAGCCAGATGCTACGCACCCCAAATAAGTGTGTGATTTATGTGCCTATGTGTGAAAATATTCACCCATATGCTTTCATAACTTACCTTCCATTATGGTGTTATGGATTGCCTACATGCACCTGACAAAAAAATGCAAAAAAATGACATGCTGGGAAAAAACAGATGGATAATTCACATCGCCTTAAAGGACATTCATGCGGTTATTTATCTGACATTAAACTTTTGATGTCGTCCCTAAATACAGTAAACCTGACTTCATAAGTCAAATGATGTAATGATGATACTGTAAACATCACTATTATATATTTATATATACAATATTTGCTAGATCCAATGTTATTGCTACAAATAGGTCATTTTAGCCTAGATGTAATGGGTTGCTAGGCAACACAAATTACATCATAGTATCTGATATATATAATGACTTTCAGGGGCCTAAAAGAGTAGCTGTGTGCTCAATTCCTGATGGTATGGGAGGAGTTTGCAGCCAGCCAGAGAGTTCATGTTTTTACACTAAAATCCACCTGTTTGCATCTTTCTAATGCAGCATACAAACATTATAGCACGCTGCATTAGAAAAATATGAAAGTGAACACTTTCACGGGCGGATCATAGAAAAAAAACTGCTCATATTTATTCAAATAAAAAATTTATTTCAGGAGGGAATGGAAAACTCTTTTACTTTCTTCAGTTCCTTTTTGTTTCATGTTGATTTGTGTTCCATGAACAAGAACATGATTTATCAGTCGCTCAAATTCCCCCTGAAATGACTGCGCTCATCTTTCTCCTCTGCCTTTCAGATTGTTTCCATTCAAAGCTGGTATCAAATTTTAGCCGACTCTCGCTGGCTTATATTGAAGGTATCACATGATTGGCAGCAGTAAACTATTCTGAGTAATTCTATTTAAGAAATGACATCTGTGCTGTAGCTGTGTTTAACTTCTGCTTCCCGCTGTTGGCTTCACGCATCGCTGTGCAAAATGAGTGTTTACGGCTTTTTGGTAAAATTAAATAAGCTCTGAAAATTGTGTCCAAGGAGGTAAAAAGTGTTTAAGCTGACTGAACAGGTTTAGGGTGCAGAAAAAAACATGGAAGGAAAAAAACAAACATTTATTTATTTACTATTTATTAATAGCTTACAATTTCAAAAACGCAAAGTCCTTTGTCATTACATTGCATCTGTCTTTGAATAGTAAATGAAATGTAGGAAATGTCCTTCCTCAAAGAAAACTGTGCTATTTGTATCGTATTTCTGTCGTACTCTGGACTCATAGTGACCTTCCCTTCTGAGAGATGATCATCTTCTTTGATTTTTTTTCTTATTGTTTGCGCAAACTGCAGCTTTCCAAAAACTGTCACTGCACATTCACATGTCACGCTTAAACCGTCTCTGCAAAGCTCAGCTTTCGCTGTTCACGCGATGTAAGCCTTGACCTTCACCCTCCGCAGCTTTGAGCGCACCGCTGCTCCTCGTCTTCCTCCTGCGGTTGAGGATGCGATCAGCCAGAAAGACCACCAGCACGATAAAAACCACAGTGACAATTATTATTGCCGCCAGAGCCCCCGGCGGCACCCCCGAGGGCTGCCTGGTTGGACGTGGGTATGGTATATACGCTGTTGTGGGGATGTTTGTGGTCACTCCAGAGCCTTCTGTGTAGTCATCCTCGTTTTTTACGCACTTGTATTCGTCAACTAGCGTATATCCTCGAGAGCAAGCGCACACGTAGCTCCCGAAAGTGTTTATACAACTCTGCTCACAGAGGGAGTCGGGGCACTCGTCCATGTCTATGCAGACCGTAATGTCAACCCTCTCCTCTGATACGTAACCCTCGGGACAGTAACACTGGAACTTATTATTCGGGTCACACTCCGCAGGGCATTCCTCCTTCCCGCAGAAAAGTTTACACTTATTCTGTGACAGTGGATCCTTTCGGTATCCATCATAACACGAGCACGTGTAACTACCAGGGGTGTTTTGGCACTCGTGCTCACACGGACCAGACGCGCACTCGTTCCTGTCGACGCACAGGCCGGCGCGCATCTCGTATCCATCCTTGCAGACGCAATCGAACCCGCCGGGTTTGTTGACGCACACTGTGTTGTCCTCGGGACACTGCCGCGAGTCACTGCAGTCATTGAAGTCCATGCATGACCTGCCGTCCTCCGCCAGCTGAAAGCCTTGATCACACGTGCATACATAGGAGCCTCCATTCAGGTAACAGGCGTGCTCGCATTTCAGCGCCAGGCACGGGTCGCCCGTGAGGTGCGTTTCGCAGGTCACTTTATTTATGTGATTAATAGTCTGTCCTGATGGGCAGTAGCAGGAAGGCGCGCTACCGGGATGCGGTGCGCATTTATACTCACACCCGCCTTTCAGTATCTCGCAATTCCACGGCGCCAGCTGCCACTTCTCTTCGTAGCAGAGATATTTGGTCTCTGATGGCATCCGGAGAGCGGTGGTTCCAGGAGGCACAGACAGCAAATCGTAGCCCACGAAATCAAGCGCAGTCGTGTACATGACAGACTCGCCTGGTGACTCTGCTAGACTTTTGCACATGTCACTGAAGGCATGCTCACAGAGAAAGCCAGCCGCCTGATCCAAGCATGGTTTCTGGCTCCATTTAAAGTCGCCCTTTGGCGAAACTGAGACGCAGCGGGAAGAAGAGCAGCTGCTGTTAAAGCTTGACAGCCAGTTGGAAAAGTCGCTTTCTCTGTCTTTAGTTACCCACTCGTAGCCCTTCAGCTTGGCAGCAGGGTCTGGACAGCCGAGTGGTCGATGTAAACCAATCCAGAAGTTCCCCGTAAAGTTTCCCAGCAGAACAGAAAGAACATCGTGTGCTACAGATGACCGCACAGTCATTAAGTGACCACCTTTGTCGCTACATTGATCTCGCGCTATGTCGAAATTGCTCGGATCTCTGAACACAGTGAAACACTGGTTATCAATGCAGTATCCGCTACTCGGCGCTACGCTGCCGGCTCCTTCCAGCAGCGAGACCAACAGGAGGACAAACAACCACATGACATGATTCATGTTTGAACGTCGGCTGTGCTCGTCTAAGTTCTTGCGCGTCCCAGCAGTCTATGGGCCTGTTTGCTTGAGGAACTATTACGCTCACATTTATAAACCATCAACTCCATGTCAGTGTCCCGACGGAGGAAGGAAGTCGCTCTTAATCAGACTGCTGCGCCTCACGATGTCCCTCAGCACTCTGTGCGAGGCAGACCACATCCCCACAATTACGCACGGCTTTTACGCACACACGCAGAGAAGCCGCGCACACGTAAGGGGGGGTTTCGTCCTACGCCCCCTGTTTACAATAGCCCCTCCCATCCCTCTCTGTGTAGCATGTCCGTTATCGAGCAGAGTAGCAGTTCTGGGGTCAGACTTTTACCCCTGTTAACAGTTCTTACTCGTTTCTTTGAACATCAGAGAAACAACACCTCACAGCAAGAATGAGGTTAACAACTGTAAACTTTTAACTTTTATTTAAAGCAAGAGATAAACGTTTATATGCAGAATTTAATTCATTTTTGGCATTTTCTGACTGCTCTCCCCTCAGAGCAGGGCACTACCCCCCCCCCCCCACACACACACACACATACACACAGAGCAAAATCCATCACCTACCACCTACACCAGTGCCACCAATATTAACTATATTTTGCCCATGTCTGACAGCTAAATCCACCATTACATTATACATGCAAAAGGACACATTACAACAGCAGTTTAACATAAATCTAAATATTATTTACATATATAAAATGCTAATGTAAAAATAGACAATATTAGATAAATTAAATAGAAACTTAAGTAGAAAAACCCATTAAATAATTAAAATACAAACTTTTCATTAGGAAAGCTGTTCTTCGTTTGCAGAGATGGAATAAAAAAAAAACTACAACAACATATTAAAAGCTAATGTATTTGTCAATAATAAAAACATCTCACAGGCTAGTCTGTTGAAATCTGGCGGGGAAAACTCACCTGTTGTGCTCGTCATCATAGGGAAGCATCAGATGTTGTTGCTGGTTTTTTCTGCAGTGCTTCTGTGGAAACAGGTGATGGAACAAGATGAGTTTATTTTACCAACTTACAGCAAACTTTAATACCTCAGAGAAAACAAGCGAAACAACATGCAAAGCCGGTTTTACTAAATAACACAGATACTAGCTAACTGAGGTGCAACAATTTTTGGAATATAACTGTAAAAACCGCAGAATGATAATGTGTATAAAGTGCGGCCGTTATCAGAGCCGAGTGTATGAAACAGAAGTTCTGTTTCATGATGAGATGATGTGAGTCACAGCCTGGCGGTGGGATCAGCTGAGGATCAAAGGCAGTACCGTTAGTATGTGACACAGTCCGGAAAACTGTTCTGATGTTTCATTACAGAGAAAGTAACCTAATCAGTAACTACAGTGCAACTAGCTAATGCAACATTTAACATTATAATATGTAAAACATGAAGACCACATGATGCTCTTTAGTCTGCTTGCTGGATGCTTCTGTTTCACTGATGTCACTGTGAGTAAAAGTTTATGATAAGAAACTGTGATCATGCATGGAAACGTACCTTTATCATTTATCCTGCTGCTTTTTCTTCCTGTTTTTCTTTTTGTTGGTTTCACACCCAGAAGCATAAATCTCTCTCCCCTCCCCCTCTCTCTCTCTTTTTTGGGGGACATACTTGTCGGGATCTCCTTGGCAACAGTGTGTTTGAGCGTGACCCCCGCTCTGACACAGGCAGAGCCGGGGAAATGGTTAAACCATGGGGTTAAGTCAGATTGCTAACATATTTATCACAATAGTTTGCGTTGGCTTGTATGATTACTACTAATATATCACATGCACAGCACATATACATTTATCATCCTGTCTTGGGGGCCCATTCAGCTGGTTTTCATGCCTCTGGCTGGCTCTGAATGCCTCCTTTATGAAGGACAGAGGAGGAATCTGAAAATGTAGGAATGAATCTTTCTGCCCCAGACCCCATCTCCCAAACTGTAACCACTGGAGCAGAGTCAGCTAAATGGCTTCATAAGAAGAATAATATAAATATAAATACTGTAATAATAAGCCTTCTATGGCTCAAAAGGAGTTTAAACTGTATTGCACCGGCTATTTCTGGGGAAAAGAAAGGAAAAGGTAATAATGCGAGTCCTTTAATATTGACTCCAAAGACATCAAAGAGTGCAACAAGAGAAAGCAAACACTGAGCCTGCTGTACAGAGTCGCAGGAGTCGCAAATCTCTTTTCATAACAGCTTTTATGCATGAAATCATAGCAGCACAGATTTACATTCATGACCTGTACAGATCGCCCTGTTAGACAGTAACGCTAATAACATTCAACCTCAGATAATGTGTGAGAGACGTAAAATGTATTTTCGTTCTCATACATTGAGACAAAAATAGACAAAACTTAGTGAATGTTCAAATGGTCTCAGTTGTAATGACAACACTTTCTCTTGGTACAGTCGCTGGTCTCCGGCCACAAGGCCACAATCATCAGATATCAGTATTCAGCTGATATAGGGGTGCATCCCTACTCATTTGTCGGACAATCTTTCTTTATTTTCCTCACATGTCCCAACATTAAAAAACGGAAATAAAAAAAATCACAGTTTAATGTCCAGTGATATCATACATAAAGAGAATTTAGGGTTTTTCCCAAAAACATCCACTCAGAAAAAGCGGTCCGTCGGTTACTTTGCATTTAGATTGTTTAAATGATTTTTAAGGACGCTCTAATTTCACGTTATTGGAGTCGGAGTACAGCTGCTGTCGAGGGTTAGAAGTGGTCCCTTTCAAACTGACATGACTGCAGTGTTGCAACAATTTTAACTCCTTCAAAACTAAAGAGCGACCGCAAACCGAGAAGGTTTCAGAGCCTCACAAATACAGCAAATACCTGACATCATCAGGACTGTGTGGGTATTATGAGCCCGTTGGGAATGAAGCACTACTGCACACTAACGTTTTAGTACCATTACGATTTCTTTCAGTGTAACAGCGCGTTACCTTTTATACATTACTATAATTTATGGAGGCCCATTTGTGCCAAAACGATGTCCTCCTGCACCCTGTCTATGCCAGATCCACATGTGATAAAACAGTTTACGCGGTTCAACTTTGAGATGAATTCCAATTGAATTTGTGTCAAAACTATTTTAACAAATAGATCATCCGTGTAGATTTTCCGCGTGACGTGTTCTGTAATCTCTTTGTGATTCCTCCCGTTTAGCTGCGCTGTGCTAGACGCCACTTACATTTTGCTGCAGGCCGTTTTTCAATTCCGTTTTAATTATTATTTTTAATTAATTCTTATTCTGGCTATTACTCTATATGAAATTCCAATTAATTTTTCTTTACAAATAACAAGAAGAAAGACACGTCCAGATGGCAGTGATGAAAAAACACTGAAGTCACATCAGGACAACATGCTGAACAAAACAGCCAAAGGAGCGGAAGCACAGCAGGGGGACAAAAGTAAAGCTGCGTTCACAGAAACACTGCTGCAAACCGAGGACAACAGTTTTGTTCAAAATAGAGGAGAAATAAATCACATTGGTCAACATAATTTTGGGACACGTGAAACTCCATAGCAGCTGAGGAGAAATTGTTCTATTGTAAAACAAAGGTCAATAACTGCACTCCCATATAGAAATCAGCAGCAGCTTAAAATCATTAATATGTGCAGTGATTATACTCTGACTTTACAGTGTGCCATCTATGCAGTAAGAAAGGTGTGGATGAAGCATCTCAGTGCGTTTGACTTGAAATGAAAGAACTTCACTGGTTCAATTCAAGTTTCTGGGAGTCACTTTTAAACTGTTTATCGAAGGACAGCCTCTTGTAGGTCTCTGTGGTCACCTGCTGTAGGTAGAAGATATCTATATCTGGTCGTTTGAGCGAGGAGAGCTCAAATTTGCCGCAACGTTTATAGGCGTACCGGAGCAGGAAAACCAGCAGCCCGGCAGCCAGCACAATGAACACGGTGATTCCCAGGACGCTGCCGGTTTTTATGTAGGGCGGCAGTAAAGCCGGGTGAGCGCCGGCTGGCGTGCTGGATGGTATGATCACTGGAGGAGATGAGCCCGATCCGTCATCTTCTTCCTTCTCCGCTTTCGAGCGCACGCACTTGTCTTTGCCCTGCAGCTGGAAGCTTTCGTTGCACGAACACCTGTAACCACCGAATAAATTTTCACACATGTGCTCACACACCTGGGCGTCGCATTCGTTAAAGTCAGTGCAAAAGTCTTTGTCGTCCACGGTGTCTTTAATGTAGCCATCGGGGCAGTAGCAGCTTCCGTCTTTTATGATGCACCTGCAGTCTCTCTCGGTGCAGTTATAATTGCACTTGGTGGGGTCTGAGGGTGACACCGTGAAGCCGTCCCTGCACACACACTGGTATGTCCCGCTGATTTTGTCACAGTCGTGCTCGCAGGATTTACAGATCGCTACATTTACACACACTCCCTCCTCCAAAACAAAGCCGTGTTTGCACCTGCACTCATAGCTTCCCTGCGTGTTCACACACACCTGACCCCCACGGCATCTGCCGCCGTCCTTGCATTCATCCACGTCCACACAGCTCTTCCCGTCATGGTCCAGCCTGTAGCCTTTGGTGCACTTGCACGCGAAGTTCTCACCCACCTGCTGGCATTCTCGCCCGCTCTCTGTGCGCGGGCCTCCGGTGCAGCTGATGTTGTTGTGATGGAGATGTTCCCCGGGGGGGCAGACGCAGTGGTTTTGTGAAACACTAATGCATTTATTCTGGCAGCCTCCATCCATCACCTCGCACGGCCATGGAGCTTTAATCCACTCGGAGTAACACAAATGCTTCGAGTCCGGATAGTTACTGCCAACCTTTTGCGCTACAGCGATGGCTCCCGCTGGAAAAGCCTCCGAGTCGTCGAACTTAAAGTCCTTGAAGGTGTACGTCATGGATGAGCCTCCTGGAGCCTTCAAGGGAGTACAAACCTCTTGCACCGTGCAGAAAAATCCGTCCAGCTTTTCGTCTTGGCACGGAACCCTCACCACTGTGGCGTTCTGCCCCTCCATCACGGAGACGGCGGAGCAGTTCGGACCTGTCCCGTCGGTGCACTGGAGCCAGTATTTACCGCTGGACCCGCTTAAGAGAGTTGTTAAACTACCAATTTTGTCTTTGGAGCTGAGCTTATGTAACTCTCCATTATATTTACTACAGAAATCTTCGGCGCCTTTAAAGTCCTCGACAGCTTCGAAAGAACAAATACCATTCTTGGAACAGCGTCCGCGCGGAGAGAGGAGCGCTTCCTGCGGCCTGCAGAGGAAAACCAGCGAGAAAAGCAGCGTCTGTGTTTTAGGAATCATGGTGCCGATTTTAAAAATGCCTCCGATTGTGACCCTGATGGTGTAGACGTCTGTATTTGACGATCTGAAGCTGATACAGCCACTCAAAGCTGATCATAGCCCCCATTTATAACCGCGTAGACCTGCTTTTTTTTCTTTCTTCCTTTTTTCCGCAGGACCAGGCGAGGAAGGAAGTTCCAGTGTGTTTAGGTCCGTCTGATTGCTCAGCCCCCCTCGCTTTCCAAAAAGCTTATCTCAGAAAACTGGCGCATCAAAGCACGTCAGGCGCGCAGCCGTCAACTTTTAATAAGATGAACCAAATCACAAACTCCTGCTTTATGAGGGACTCTTCCCTCTCGATTTAAATGATAAAGTGGAGTTTAAATCTGAAAAATCTGCGTCTCACAAGCTGAATATTTGCTATTACGCTGTTTCCCCCTTTTTTATTAGGATTATGATTTTTAAACCACCACAAGACAGCTGAGAGTTCATCAAAATGTCTAATTTATCATTTAAAAACTTTTATTTTCTTTGTCTTGACCCTTATATTTGAACTGCTTGTGAGATATTTAAAGAAGTTCAAATAAGTGAATAGGTTTCAAACGACTACCCGCAGCAAAGTAAGCTGTGGGGCTAACTTCTGTTTTTCTTTGCAGTCAAAGACTATTTACTCAGTCCAGTCCAGCCTTTACAAAAAGCTAAAAAACACAAAAGAAAAACATACAGCTTTAAAAGGCTGACTGCAATATTTTAACACCATGTATTTGTCAGAACTCTAAAAGAACAAATGAAGTCAAATCTTATAATCAACATTTGTAATTCAGAAGCTGATAAAATAAAGTCAGATTTATCACCCAGCTCTGCGGCACTCTTTGCCGCCCACAATTTCACTGTTCTGCTTCAGTCTCACGGCTCCCATCAGCAACTGTCTTTCCAACCACAACAATAAACTGCATCGGAGAAAAGTTAGTGACTATCTGTTTGCACATTTAGCTGTTAAAGAAGTGAATATTTCCTTCAGGAACAGGGCAGGGCAGTCAGGAGCGGCAGACAGGCTGTGGTGCAGGGCTGAAAAATCTGAATGTTTTCTTTTTATAAAATTATTTGTATTTTTCAGTCACAGATGTTTAGCTGTCAGCATTACTTGGTTAGTTTTAGGAAAAGATCTTGTTTTGTGTTAAAATACACCCAAAAACTTCAACCGAGTCTTTACAGTAAGGTTTGCCTTCTTTCCGTTGCTCTCTTATTTACAAAGGGTTGCCACAACAGACGGACCCGCGTGTTGGCACAGATTTTTGAGCTGGATGCCCTTCCTGACACAACCCTTCCAGGGATTTGGGTCTACTGCCGGTTCTGAACTGAGGATCTTTCATGTGTCAGACACTACGATGGACACTTCCTAAAAAGAATTTTGGATCCAAACGTTTGACTGTAAACTCTGGATTTTCTAACCTGAGAAGTCTTTCTTTCAGAAAGGGGGAAGGCACTTTCAAAAAAATACTCGACAGAGATAAAAACAGGTTATCATCTACCACACAGTCAGATCAATGAACTGTAGAAAGTGGAGGGATGAAGAAAAAACTCTTAAAGTCTGAGGAGCTTCGAAGGCTCCCGAGGTGTCCGTGTAGCAGGCCGTGTAGTTAGCGTGTCATTAGAGACTTTTTGCTGTCTGCAAGGAAACATTACACACAATTGAGACACCGATTGGCCCAAACTCCAGGCTGAAGTCTGGCAAGATTGATTCTCTGGTGACTGTAATCTCAGGAATCTTCTGAGAAGCTGCTCCAGTAAACTGTCTTAAGTGGATTTTACAATGTACTTTATAATAGAAACATAAAAAAAAACTGACTCATGCACCTTGAAGGTGGATGACCCAGCCTTAGGTTCAAGAATAGCCACAGAGGTAGACGCACAATTGTCTGAGTTCTGGTCAGTATAAATCAGTCATCAGTCTCAGACTGTTAAAGGTATTCCCTCAGATGGGGAGGCTTTTCCTTAGAGTGGATGGTGACTGGAGTTTGGAGAGGAAGTAGGAACAAGAGGGTTGAATAGACTTCCCATATTGCCACAGGATACAGAAACAAAACGTGATTACATTACATAAACCTGCTATGTGCATTCTTGTTGAGTGAGCTGCTCGGTTTCTAGGTGGAGTATCAGTCAAACAGATGAGAACGGGCGTGATCGCATCGGAATGAAGCCCCTACTGAAATCACACAGAGTGATTCAGTCGATGCAAACATATTTTAACGGATGAAAGTTTAGGATTTTGAGGAAGTCATTCCAAAAACACGAGATCTGACATCTGATTGCAGGAGTATATGACACATGATGGAGCTGCCCACAGTTGGCAGAGGTGGTCAGCGCAATGCTATTTCAGTGGGTCCTTATTTCCCCTTGTGAAAGGGGTGGGGTGGGGTGGGATGGGTGGAGGGGATGTGACTAAAATTCTTTGTTCACACCACAGAAACAAAAATAACCTGTTGAGTGTCTTTGTTTGAGTTCTCAGCGTTTAATTCTAAGATTTTATTTATTCCAGCATGTGGCGCGCGCACTTCGCCAGCTCAACAAACCCGGGGAAACTGGTGCCGGCAAATATTTTCTCTTGAACCCCGACACGTAGTTGATATGCCCCAAAAAAAATATTTGTTTTGTCTGAATCAGTCGGCTCTTTCTGGTCCTGGCTTTCACTTTGTTTCCATAGCCAAACCATCCTGAATCGCGACGTTATCACGACGCGGTGATCCTGTGATAAACTCCAAGAAAATGACACATCGCACATCTAAGTGCAAAAACGTGTGCGTGTGTGTCCATCAGAACGTTTCTCTTCAAGTTTCAGCTCAGTTCTGAATCATCGCTTTTAGTTCGAGTTAGTTCTGTTCACTTCACGCTCGCTCGCTCGGTGACATTCATCAGTGTGTCCAGGGTTCTAATTAATAAAACCTCTGATTTTCCCACTGGTAAAGTCCAAATAGCTGCAGATTAACATTCAAGCACTTCTAAATGCATCCATCCAGTAATATAATATATTGTGCTGCTGGATGGTGAGGGGCACTCTTGTAAAGTTTGAAATACAGATCATGTAATTGGGTATTTCTGCTCTGTTGGATTATTACTTTGTGTTAAGTAAAGTACTTCTTCCATCA
Organism: Cichlasoma orientale; assembly: GCA_034780415.1. Classification (NCBI taxonomy): domain Eukaryota; kingdom Metazoa; phylum Chordata; class Actinopteri; order Cichliformes; family Cichlidae; genus Cichlasoma; species Cichlasoma orientale. The sequence goes on along the minus strand of JAVDPK010000871.1, from coordinate 121,163 downwards.
CTGCTCTGCCCTGTAGTCTATTTAAAACTTGTTGGAGCAGTTTGACTTTAACTACACAGTAAAACACTTATTTCCTGATGTCAGCGTCACGCTTTCTGCTCCCCACGGACGCTTCAGGTCAGCTTCTTCATCCTGTTGGAGGATTGCAGGAAAACAAGGCACAATGTTACAAATTATATAAGTAACATGAAGTTACTTTAATATTCATCACCGTGCTGCTTTCCAGCCTCCACCCTTGTGTTGTTTTACAGAAGGAGGCCTGCTACGCCGAGAAAATGCTGAACAATCACATTGCCTTTCTGCACCATTGTGAAATCATAATTAACGTTCGTCTCATAATCTTTGTGTTCTTTAGAAATTCTCTGTCAAACCAGCTGAACTTATTCTCGCGTGGGAGGAACTGAATGTGTAAAAAATTAGATTCTGTTGAAGTAAGTAGGTCCTTTGCTGTAGCTCTCAAGATGCTTAAAAGGGTGATATGAGCGGGGGCTGTGCTTCAGTCTCGCGCTGATGTTGTCCAGTTTGAGAAATCTGCTTTCAATAACTGACAGAAAATGTGGGGAGTTGTAGAAAAGTATGGATGACATCACAGATATTTGGTGTTTTCTGCAGGGAAGTGAATTCCTGTGGGCCTTGGCTACACTTTCCAGACAAGTAGTTACATTTTTTTTCTCACATTTTTTAGCATAAAAGATACTAAAAATTCATATTTTTGAGTCTGCGTTCAATTTTGCTGAACTTTGACCTACCAAAACACAGATCATAATCTGGACTGTAGCATTTGAAATATGAATTAATAGATAATACTTGATACATGCTACATTACCAATTTAAATCCATCTGGGGACCCCTTTAAAGTTAGGATCTGATTATTTGCAGAAAATGCAATGATTTTTTTTTTTTTTTTGAGATCTCTTACATGCATTTTGGCATTTTTGCAGTTTTTCTTTCATAAGCTTTTCAGTTTGATATAAACCTGATTTAAAAGGAGGTGCTAACTCTAAACGGGTCACCAGCAACAACGTGAATATTAACCGGTTAAGCTTCCAGGTCTCTCCTTTAATTTGAGTAAGTCTGCATGAGCCATCTGTCACGAAGACATCTGCATTAACGAGAGATTTTTACACACACACGGTCACATTATTCTTTTCTGTTGGTCTCACAAAAGGCTGTCAGGTTTGTAGCAGTGGTCACGGGGCAGGTCTCGGGTCTCTAGTCTTGCATGTTTCCTTTTTTTTCTCCCTCTTTTGCTTGTTTTCTGTTGTAAAATTCAGCATTTGGTTAGGCTGCAGTGAGACAACAATAATGTTCGATAAGCTTTAGAATAGAGTGTAAAAGCGGATATAATCAAGGTTTCTGCATTTTTAGAACAGCCGAGCGGTCGTGGAGGTTAACTCTATCCGTGAGACTCAGCACAAACACTGTGTGTGTCTCCAGAGCAGCTTTTGAGCTCATCTTCCTGTCCACTGATCATCCCCTACTGCACCGACCCTGATGTTAACATGAACACACTTTCCCTGACCTTCAGCATGAACTCAGTGGAATAGTGACACTGACATCCAGGAAGAAAAGGAGACGGTTTCCATGAAGATGAAAGAACGGAGAGCTGAGGTTACTTCACACACACCTACGTGCACACAATCTTATCTGCACATAAGGAGACAGTCACTGTGTGTGCGTGTGTTTGGGTACACACATGCCACTTTCGTTTATCTGTGATCCTGCTCCACCCAGACCCTGAGCAATCTGCTGCTATGTGATGGTTGGTGGCACCAGGACACACACACACACACACACACACACACACACACACACACACACACACACACACACACACACACACACACA
>JAVDPK010000871.1:75521-90128 GCA_034780415.1 Cichlasoma orientale | reverse complement strand
ATAAGCATTTCATTGAAAGCGGTAATAAATATAATAAATTATTTTTGTGAAAACAACTCACCCCAGCCTGGGAGAATGATGTGATGCTCACACCTCCAAAGCTCAAAGGGAACTGGTGTGGAGATCCAGAATCTACCGGAATAAATATCTCTGAGCATGTAGATGGTAACAAATTTGCAGTTTTATTACAGTTAATCACAAACAGACTGCATGTAACTGCCAACTTGACCCAAACTGATAGCAGACTGACTGTCTCACTGCCATTTTTGTGCCATCTCGATGCACCAAAGTTGCCTTGAAGACGGCAGTTGACTGCGAGTCTTTGAAACAACAATTTCAGTGGCAATGAGATCAAAAGCTGATTGCACACAGTCGCAATAATGTTGATCATGCTGCGGTCTCCGGTCATTGTTTTCCCCAGTATGACTGTAGCATTACTCAGAGTTTCTCTCCTTGACTCCTCACGTGAATCAGACTTTTCGCTTCCTCATTCGTGCAGCTGCTATCAAAGCGATGACCTGCAGAAGTCCACATCTTCATAAACACTGATGCCAGTTCATTATGTGTCGTATGTAACACGAGCACTCTGACAATAAATGGACAGCAGTCCGTGGACTTTATTACCAGCTCATAAAAACACCTGCACTCTTCATCTTTCTAATCTGTGACTGTAGACAGTAAGGCAGCCCTGAACCGCTGATGTTACTGCAGTATCAAAAAGTATCATAAAGAAAAAGTATGATGCATTAGAACTAAAATCACTGATCAGCCATTTGTCTTGATGTAACTGGTCACACTTATGAAACACGTCTGTCAGAGTTGCCAGCAGCTGAGGATAAAATATGGATCCAGTACGGATAAAAAGGAGCCATTAAAATTGATTTTGTTTACTTGCTGAAGAAAAGATGTTCAAACTTGGACACTGAATTTTAAATATCTATTGTAAAAAATGTCAAAAGGACAACATTAAATGATTTTATTTCTGCATGAAATTCAGTCAGAACACATTCAGTCTGACTCCCAGAATGGTGTGCTCTGTTAGAGCACGCTCCTTGGCTTTCTTTTGCTCTCCACATACACCACATTCATACAAACTTCATGCTAATGGCTGGCTAATAAATAATACTGTACATTAATGCATTTAATGTTAACACGTTTTTGCTACCCAGCCTTGTCTTCTGTCCCTCCTCATAGTCCATGAGCGAGGCTGTGAAACGTTTTGTTATTGTAAGGTTTCCATTAGTATTGCAAATACAACCAGAAAAAGGTCTTGAAAGGCATTTTATTTCCCAGAGGCACCCAGCGAGCAGGCAACCGGGTCATCCACAGAACTGCTTGGTCCCAAAGTGGCTCATGGTGACCTTGGTGACAGGTTTTTTTGGAGGTGAGAGCAAGAAAACCTGAGCCTGAACTGCAAGTTAGCAGAAAGATGTAGTAATGCTGGATGTGTTGATTAGACTGGAGGTTTTTGTATTCTAAGTCTGATCACCAAAGTTTTCAATACAATGTCCTTGTTGCGGTCAATAATAAACATTTGCTAGAATGAATGGAGCTGCGATTTTTCACTTGGGCATAAAGAAATCTTAAAAATGTATTGAATCAATACCCATCCATAGATTTATAGATTTTAAAAAAAGTCTATCTAAAGTCTGTTTATCTGGAACTCATAAGTGCCCCCACTGTCTTCCATATTTGCTTGGTTGCCTACAATAGAAAAAAAACACACACAGAAATACAAAGCAAATATGGACCATGGCACACACACTGGCCACCACCTGCTGTGAGGTGCAGTTGCTGGAATTTCCTCTGTAATCTGACTGTCTGCTCAGACTCTGGAAGATCCTCTCAAAATTCCAGCACAGTGAAATCCCACGAATGTCGTCTCAGAAAGGCTGTTTTTGTTATTGGAAAATAAAACAGGTGTAGTCTTTTAGGATTACATATCAATACTGTAAAACCACAACTATAACACTCTTTATTTATTGTAACATTTACAGTCTTACAGTCAGCCTTGACTTGAAAACTCATATTTTAAAATTCTAAAAAAAAAATAATAATAAAGATCTGCATATGTTAGAGACTTTTAGAGAGTTTGTACTGTCAGTTTTCCACAGTTGCTAAAACACATTCTTGAACTGCTCTTCCTCATCTGTCTTTCACACTGTTTCCATCAGTTGTTGGTATCAACCTTCTGCTCACCCTGAACTGGCTTACAGCAGTTAAATCACAGTCATGTGAAAAATAATGTTTTCATAGGACTCTATGCAGTCCTGTAAAAAAAAAAAAAAACAAGTATACCACATGTACAGTAGTAAATAAAACCGCCTTTAGCAACAATGACTCGAAGTGATTGTTTTCTGTGTGACTTTTTCATACAGATCACATTTTTTTTAAAAATGTACTGTCATGAACTTTAACATTTAGAGTAGAGTCTGAGATGTAGCTCTTAATTTGTGTTGCAGTTTCTCATTGCCTGGTCTGATCTTGGAGTGAATTTGGTGCGGCGTTTACTCCTGGTAACATTGTGGCATTGTGTTAACCCATCGATCAATGGAAGCAATAACGGTGCACTTAGTTTCTAACAGGACTGCATCGAGTCGAGTGTGTAGATCACGCATAACACGTGTAAACAATTTTGAGTTGTGGTTCGGGAAATGACAGCTGTGCTGTAGTTTTGTTTACCTTCTGCCTCCTGTGGTCAGGGTTGTGTATCACTGCGCGAGAGAAGGTGCTCAGAGTTTCGGAAATTGTTCTCATCCGTATATAGAAATTAAAACGCTATCCAAATAAAAGATTATGATGCAAACATGAAGGTAGTAGAAGGTTTAATAATATGTGTGCAGTGACATCACAGTTTGGTTTGGTTTCACATTTTGCGTCTTGAATCATTTCTTCAAGATGGACTAAACCATTCATTTTTTAAATGTTTTTAAAGCACTGCATGTGAAATCATTATTCTTCCTTTGCAAATGATTTACTGAATGTAAAGGGAGTGATTCTGGACCCTGCTGAATTAACACCACCCAAGCACATTGATGGCAGCTGTTTTAGTCCACCCGTCCATTTTCTTAGCCACAAACAACTTGTCAGATGTATGGTTCTGTCACCACTTTGGTCTGGATCAAAATGTCTGAACTGATGGATTGCCATGAATGTTTATGCAGGCAATCACGGTCCCCAGAGGTTGTATCCGACAGACTGCCATGATAGTGGCTCTTACTCTAGAGCCAGCACGACATATTTGTGGTTTTTGGTGTGATGTCTTGACGAATGTTCCACGGATTACCACCGTAAAATATTGATTCACACAAAATGTGTTTGTGTTTAGTTCTCATTGGATAATGTTTGTGGAGTGCCATAAATGGTAGCATTATGTGTTAGCTGTGCCTAAGCAAAACCTCACAAAGCTCTCTCGAGTTACTTTTAATCACAAAACATTTGATCATATCATACATTCTCAAACTACACGTCTAGCACAGTCTGGCCAAATCCGCCTCAGTCACACAGGTCTAGAGAATACTCTGCAAACCCCTGGGAACCTCTGCTCACTATGGAAAAATGTGTATTCCCAGACAGACCGTCAGTGGCTGCTGCCTGTCGCTGTGTGAAATCAGTTGCAAAGGGTGCTGCACCAAAAATCTCCTTGTGCTTTGGCCTCCAGCAGATTGCCTGGATTGCTCAACTAGTCTGCAAACACTGGACATTTTACAGAGAATGTTCACCTTCGAAGTAAAAACTGTGTTTTACCGCTGCAATCAAGACGTAGAAAGGGCACAAATTTTTACTTTGAAGGTGTGTCCAGACCAACTGTTAGTGAGCAGTTTGCGAGTGTTTGCAAACTAGTCTGCGTCTTCCATGAAGGCTGCAGGCAACTGCGCCAATCTGCTAGCAATGAAAGCAATTGCAAGGAGCACTGTTTGGTGCAGCACTGTATACCTCTTAGCAACCAATTTCACACTAGTGACTGCCAGCAACGTCCTGCAATCACTTGCCAACCATTTGAAGAATACTCATTTTTCCCAAGCAACTGGCAGTTCCCAGGGGATCTCTGACTGGTCTCTAGGCCTTAGTAATTGATTTCACAGCAGCTGCCAGCAACCTGCAACTACCACTCGGACCCGGTCTGGAAATACATATTTTTCCCTAGTGAAAGGTGGTTGCCAGCTGGTCACTGAGCGTTCTCTAAGCCTTTTTGACTGGGGCCTAAAGTAGCCAGTTAAATAGATCAGCTCCTTCCGTTCTAAGTTTGCTTCTCATTTAAAATGACTTCAATGTTTCATTGGCAATTTAAATAAAGCTTATGGGTAAGTTTAATAAGGAAGATCTGAAATCAGTTATCCACATTCTTTCCCAGGTCTTTCGATTTAGTGTCTAAATCTTGTTTAATTTCTCCTAATGATCTCTCCTTATTGAACTATTTTCCCAATAAATAAATACTCAGTAAATATGATGGAAAATGCCCCTGCTGGTAAAGATGATTAAGTCTCATGATTGTTGTACTGAGTGAATGAAAGCTTTAGTGATCAGTGTTCTTCCATGTTTTTGTTGATCCATCCATCCATCCATCCATCCATCCATCCATCCATCATCCATCCATCCATCCATCCATCCATCCATCCATCCATCCATCCATCCATCCATCCATCCATCCATCCATCCATCCAGACTTCCTCCTTTCCTTTCCTCCATGATGCAAGTCAGTCCCCACAGACTGCTGTGTTAAAATCTCCAACTTTAAAGGAGAAGTAAACATGGATCCACAATGGCAAAACATGTTTTTTCTTTTTGCTAACTACCTGCTTCATGACAATTGTAAAGGTGCATTTTTTTTTCTTTTACAAGTCACCCATTTCAATTAAACGAAGGCATAAAGTAACCAGTCATTAGAAGCACGGTTGCTCTGAGAGCTGGGTGTGCCAGCTTGGCAATCCCAACAGCTAGAGTGAGTCACTGAACTGCATCTTTAGACTGTGGTTATGATGTTGGTGCCTTTTAGGGCTTTTGGAACAGTTATGCCCTTTCATCTAATTGTCTGAAATGTAATATGGTTTGCTGTATAACTACAGTGATGGCAAAAAGAAAATACATGGTCTTTAGATTTTAACATTTTACTTAACAAAACAATCTGGTCCTTAGGGCTTAAAATTGCCAGTTTCCAATCTTCTGTAGCGTGGATGTCTGAGCACATTCACCCCGTGGTCAGACTAGGCTCAGAGAATACAGTTAACATATGAACAGCAGACAGTGCATTAAGAAAATGATGGAACAAGTATGGCTGGTTTGTATGAGTTTTCTGGCAAAAGCATCTTCTCTGTAAAAAGAACAGGACAGGAGTGACAGTATGGCTCGCTTGGTTAATCAGGTGATCTATATGCTGAAAGGGTATTGCAGGGGCCGGGGTACGAGTCCGCTCTGGGTGTAGATCTGCCACTGGGTCTTTTCCTATGTACCATTCCTTCACACTCTCACTACTTTCCTCTCCTCTCTACTGTTAAAAGCAAAAAAAAGGGTCTGCAAAGTTGCATCTGAGCAAACCAAAAAAACGTCTGGAATAATGTCCTTTGGACAGTTGAGACCAAGGTGCAGATGTTTGGCCAGAATGCACAGCACCACAAACACAGCATATCAGAAGAAACACCTCATACCAGCTGGTCCAGCAGAGCAGCAAATCTACAACCGAATGGTTGAAAAAGAAGAATCAAGTTGCCGCAACGGCCTTTTCGAAGTCCAGACCTCAGCCTGATTGAAATGCTGTGGTGGGACCTTCGGAGAGCTGTGCATGAACCAATGAACTGAAGCAGTGCTGTAAAGAAGAGCGGGCCAAAGTTCCTCCACAGAGATGTGAGAGGAAAAAAAATAATGCATGCTATTGAATCATGGGGTGTAGTTAGTTTTTTTACACACTGCTTCTACATTCTGGCTAAATTCTTTGTTACATAAAAAATGACATGATGTAATATGTCACAGGGTGTTGTTCCTCTGAGGTGGTATTTACCTCATTTGAAGACCTGGTAAGGGCTAGACTGATTTTCATTTGTAAAAGCTGACAGAGGGTTCACTTTGATGTTGCCTCAACTATAATTTTCCTAAAGGCCCATCTGACTGTCCGTGTCTTTGTGCTGCACCCGTGCAGCTCCCTGACCAAGCTGAGCGCTGGCTCTCACGTCTGGCTCCACAACAACATGGCAACACCCATGAACTTACAGTTTGGGCTTCAAAACAGGACTTCACAAATAAGTGGCTCGTGTCCATTCTTACGCAGCATGTGTTTGTTCTTGATAGACAAAAATCATAATTCAAACAGCCACTAATGGAATGTCGTTTAGAAGAATTTGCTGACTCAACTGATACTGCTCTTTGTCTTTTTCTAACTATGTGCATCTGTAGTGATAGCAATAAGACTTGTTGCACAATAAATATGAATGTGCGCACAACCACTTTTTTGTGTGACTTCCTTTCCACCACATTACTTAATCTTGGCTGTTATTGAGTACATGAATAATAATGTCAGCCAAAACTGCAACAATAAAGCCCACAGTGTTGTAAGAATTAGACTTCACAGCTACACATTACTGGACACTATGGTAACTGTGACTAAAAAAAACAAACAGCCCCCCCCCCTCTTGTTTCCATAAGTGTTGATCTTCATCAATCCAGAACTCTGACCTTCCATTGTTACTTCCAAAGACTTCCCAGTTTCTCCTTCACCCCCATCAATCATACTCAGTGACTCTTTGCACTGGTTTACAGCTCTCCATCCAGCACCAGAAGATGGGAATCAGGAAAAGTTATCTTGACACTGAGCCCACATCCCTTCAGTGTGATCCAAAAGCCCTGAAACCAGATGTGGAGCTTCCATTCATGGTGTCCTTTCTCATCACTGTGCCCTTGAGCTGTGCCAACAAATACAAATCTTCAAAACTCCAGTGCTTAATTTGCTGCTGATGACAGTAATGAGTGATAGCTGTAGATTTAAGCTGCCTCATTGAGACGCATTCATAAAGGCTCATTTTGTTTCGTGAAATTTGGACACCACTAGCAGTTTGGTTAGACTCTTCTTGGTACTTTTTAAACCAGGAAAATCTTTGTTAAGCTTAATTAGCAGGGTGGACCAAGAACATGCTTCTTGAATTAGATGGATAAAATCCGTCTGCTACACCACATGATCCAATTCTGCTATCATGGGAGCGGACAGTAACAGAAAGTTTGTATATTTGGTTGATTTATTGTCTCAAAATCCTAAATAGATGATGGTAGAGAATCTCGTGCTTCTTCTGCATATTTGGTTTCCCCCAAATCAGCGTTAATGCATTTAAAGAAAAGAAAACATTTATGCTTTAGAGTACAGAAAACATTATAGGACATCAGCTGAAATCAAAACAGATTCAGATCAAGTCAATTTTATTTCTATAGCACCTAATCACAGCAAACAGTCGCATCAGGGTGCGTTATATTGTAAGGTAGAAACCCTGCAATAATACAGAGAAAACCCAACAATCAAAACGACCTTTGTCTGATGAAAATCAAAAAGTAGCAGGCACAAACTCTTGTTGGTGAATTATGAATCTAATATACACAATGTAAACACAAACAAGTGGTGGCAGGCACAACAAACCCCGCCCCCGGCAAACGTTTCAGCTGATTTGAACGTTGTTCGTCTCACAAATACTGAATCACCGAGAGAACACAGAGGTCCTTCTGTCCATGCCCATAATTTTCCTTTGACCTTTACCTTGAGTTCAAGGTAAGATTCAAGATTCAAGCTCGTCCAAGATTTTCAGTAGATGCATCCGTGGTCTGAATTTGAACATCCTGGGTGAGATCGTTCTCGAGTTATCACATCCACAAGATTTTCAGAAAAAAAAACCTCTGACCTTCCGGTGATCTCGGGGTCACTGGCCATCATGCAAATTTGACACAAGTCATGCTGGTAGCTTTGCTGTAATATTGTTAACAAACAAACAAACATATCCCATCCAGTGAAGCTTTATTGTAGCTGTTTGCAAAGCAGTTGGTATATTTAAAAGCCAACAACCCTCTATCGAACAGTTTGATTAATTTTGATGGTAAGAATCCAAATCTTTTATTGCTTTTTGATAACTAGACATATATACTCCCTACTTACACTAACTGCTGAACAATACCCTTTATTTTTGCTCCTCATTATGAAACACTTTTTGTATCTCATAGGAAATGTAATTTGTAGCCCTGCAGCATTATCAAAAATTCAAGGGAGTTTAAGCTGTTTATAGGGAGGTGTGTTTATTTTTTTGAGTCCCCTTTTTGGAAAAAAATAAAAAAAATCATAAAACTCAACTGCTAAATTATTGAAGGCCTGCTTCCCAATGGCATGCTGCTGTTTTTCTGAGCAGATGTTTGGTCATCGAGTCACTCTTTCATCGTAGAACTTTTCCAGTGGGTGGGTGTTAAAAACTACAACTGCAAATACTCTGTTTCACTGTTGCTCCAAAGTCATGACAAAATTTACTCAAAAAACCCACCTAAGAAGACTTGTTTCAACTATAGCTGCAGATCAGGCGTGGTAACATCATGCAGACTTGTGCTAATAAGGACTGAGGAATTTGGAGGGGAGGCTTTGGAAAGCCAAGATATTTGGCTTTGATTGGGATGCTGATCCCCCTTGGGTCAGCTCGGAGATGAGCTCTACAGAATATTCTTGGCACGAGTATTAGGAATCCTCAGGTTCAATAAATTGTGAGTTGTTTTTGACTTGGACTGGCTTGGAAATAACCCCCAAATGCACAATGGTTTTCTGTTTGATATCAATGAAACCATTGGAGGAATATATGGGAGGTCTTTTCAATGAAGAAAATTATTGGAAAGAGCCAAAAATATCAGTGTTGAAAAACCTACATCAACACTTTTACAACGCAATACTATTTCTGATAAAACAGAGGATACCTCACACACCAACGATTCCCCGTCCTCCTCTCCAAGACACGCACACACACACACACACGCACACACGCACGCACGCACGCACACACACACACAGTCAGCTTGTGCACAAACACAAATAAGAACACGCATTCTCTCATTTCCCGGCACAAAAGCTATGCTGGGGTGTCAGAGGAAGGCGTTTGCATGAGCAGCACAAACGCATCTGCTTCCAATTATTCTCACCAGCTCCGTGTCTTGACCCTGGCACACAGCACAGCTTGCTACGTGGCTAAAGAAGAGACCCAGACTTGAATCCAAGTCTGGGTCTCTTCACAGTGTGAGTATAACTAGATTGTTTTCTCTTTTTTTCTCTCTGTTGTTCAACTTTTTTGTCTCAAACTCATCCTTTGTCCCATATAACATGTTGATGTTTAAAAGCCTTTATAAACGTGGTAATGTAACAGCTGATGCTTAGCGAGGTCCAAATTGCAGCACACATCATACTATTTTCCAGGTGTGTATTTTCATTCTGGTTATCGAGTAGAATATCTTTGTGTAATTCACACAGCACCCAGTGGAGCCTTTGTTTGAAACATGCTGTTTTACTGCCTGTATCTTTAACACTCGACCCCTCCCATGAGCCAAAATGTTCTGATTGTCCAAATTCCTGAAGCAGATTTATTGTCAGCTTTGTAGTTTGGGAAAACAAAAATGGCAGTCAGACTTCTCTCTCTCTTTTTTTTTTTGGTCTCATTCTTTCTTCAGAATAAAAACTTCTAAAATACATTAAAACAAAAAACATGTTTTATGCTGCAAAAGATCCAAGTATGAGAAAAAACAAACAAACAACTTCAGCAGCAACCTTTGCAACAAAGGCACAGATGATTGTGGACATGTGCAAATCATTTTGATGGGGAAGTAAACAGTCTGGCTGGTTTAGTCGGCCTTCTATACAGCTCTCAAAGTTGGGAATACAATGTTGTCAAATACAGAGGAGATGACATTAAAAATGTGCATCCATTACTGATATCAGCTGGAGCTGCAATCTTTCATTGTTTCCAGAATAAAATGCATCCGTAGGATCACTTAATCCCCTGTAATGGGATTTACTTGATCTCTGGCTGCAGGAAACATTCCATCGTTGCTCAGTTACAGATACCACTTTGAGGCATAAACGAAACACAAGTTGAAGATAACACATACATGGCAAACAAAAGTAAAACCCAGTCAGCGCTCGCTCTAAACCAGCGTGACACCAGTTCTACACTATAGACAAAAAGGTGTGTTTTATTTACAGGTCCCATATTATAAAAATAAATTTCCAATGCGTGTGACGGATGCACTCGCTAGACTCAGAAAGTGTTCCTTCAAATGAGTTAAGACTTTTGTAACATGTAGAACCTTACAGTCACCACCCTCAGCCATGCCATCAGAAAAGCCCTCACCATCCAGGGTTGGTTTTTATTATTTTTTTTCCAAGAGGGCGCACCCATGTTTGACTTCAAACTGACACAAACCAGTTATGACAAATGTTGTGTTATTGCTGCCACATGGAACATATGAGTATTAATGCACTCCCAGCATCTGAGGATCTGAAGGCCCAGAGGATCTCTAATCCTTGAAGATAATGTCCTCACAAAACAGGAAAATCTCTCTCTATATCTTGCTAACTCATTAATTAAATAAGTTAAATGGGTGGCTAATTCAGCTTACATTAGTCCTGATCGTGGACCCACAGGCCATGAACGCTGCTGAAACTGTAATGCTGACCAACAATCAGAAATAGAAAAATAATGCCCAGTTTTAAAAAAACTGCACTTCTCCATCGTAACTCAGCATTTAGTCAACGCAACTCAAATATTACCGTCACAAAGTCCCTAGAAAGCTGACCAGGTTGACCCTGAAACTAACAACCCATGAAACATCCGACACTGTAGAATTCCTTCTTCTTCAGCTCCTAAACAGCAGAATAATTCATTCATTCAGACTGAAGTACACGTACTGCCTGAGCTGTGACAGGACTTTATGAGGGCATTTAGTGATTGAAATACTGCAACAGTTGCTGTGTTTGGATGGGAAGTGTTAAAAGCTTCCAGGGTGTTCGCGCATCGCTGTTTTTCTTCTTTTGAGAAGTGGTCTAAATATTTGTGGCTTGAAACAGATGGAACATTGACAGGCGTGTGCTGCAGGTCTGTGGAGTGTCTAGTTTTGGCTCTGTGGCAGTAGTGTGACTTACAAATGTGAAACGTGAAATCTAAACATGGTGTGGTTTTTGCTGGCATTCTCTGACCGTATATATATGAATACATATTGTTCATATTGTTCAACAGCTTAATTATAATCCAACCAATATGCACATCTGGCACCACTGATGGACAAAAACATTGTAGAATCTAATTATGTTAAAATTAGGCTAATAAAATTTTTGCTACAAAAGGTACAAGAGTGTGCTTTTTGTGAGAAAAAATAAATGTAGTACTAAATGGGATATAAACTCTGCTAATTATACTTCATGCTAGAAGTGTTAAACTAATTTGCAGCCCAGTTGTTTCTCAAGTGGCCATTAAAGTGACAGACCAGTGACCGAGAAAACCACTACATAATTACCGCTTTAAAAATATCTCCAAATGCCTGGCTTTCTTTTAATATAAACTAATACATTCGTAGCCCTTTAAGCCCTTTAAGCACCCATTTACATAACTGTTTTAAAATGTGGTAGAATTGCTACTTTCTGTAGTTACTATGGATTGCCTTCATACATAATATTATAATAAGGGTTTTGAAGATTCTATTGATGTATAGTGTGTTGAAATCTTCCACAAGATGGTACTACAGCATGTATAAATGTAGATATGGTCTGGTGGACTTTTTCTATTATAGGTCTTGAAGGATTAAAAAAAAAAAAAAAGAACCATCCAAACAAATGATGAACATCCTGAGATGCCTTAAGAAAGAAAAATCAGATTCAATTCCATTCAATTTTATTTACAGTACCAGTCAAAAGTTTGGACACACCCATTCATATGATTGGGCAAGTGTGTCCAAACTTTTGATTGGTATTGTAAATAGTGCCGAATCACAGCAACAGTTGCCTCGAGGTGCTTTACACTGTAATGTAAAGACGCTACAGAGAAAACCCACCAATCAAATGACCCCGTATGAGCAAGCACTTGGCAACAGTGGGAAGGAAAAACTCCCTTTTAACAGGAAGAAACCTCCAGCAGAACCAGACTCATCTGCCACGACTAGTCGTGGGTGAGGGGAGGGAGACAGGACAAAAGACATGCTGTGGAAGAGAGCTACAGTTTAATAATCACTAATGATTAAATGTAGAGTGGGGTATAAACACCTGATCCAACCCTAACTAAAAGCTCCAACCAAAAAGGAACGTTTTAAGCCTAATCTTAAAACAGAGAGGGTGTCTGTCTCCTGAATCCAAGCTGGGAGCTGTTTCCACAGAAGAGAGGCCTGAAAGCTGAAGGCTCTGCCTCCCATTCTACTCTTAAGTATCCTAGGAACCACAAGTAAACCAACAGTCTGAGAGCAAAGTGCTCTTTTGGGGTGATACGGTACTATGAGGTCTTTAAGATAAGATGAGTCCTGATTATTCAAGAACTTGCATGTGAGAAGAAAGATGTGATATGTTTCAGTTTTTCCACATTCACTCAGTCTACTGACATTCCAGAGAAACTCTGCTGTCTAAAGAAATGCCTCAGCATGGCTCCTTGGTATAAACATGCTACTTTGAGGTGGTATAGCAGGCCATTGGTAATGTCTTTGTGAGTACTCACTGTAAAACAATGAGTCAGACTTCTGACTAGGATTAAATTCAGACAACGGCTTTTATGACGCAACCAACTCTCACAACTACCAACACAGTGCTTCCTCGTGCAAAATAGTGCACAGTCCAGAAATGATCCTCTTCTTCTGTTTTGTTTTCACTTTTTGCAAAGCCATCTAGTGGGATAGAACGGGCCCTTTGTTTGTTTAATTCCCACACTGCAACCAAGAGTCCTCATCCTAAAACAGACATTTAAAACTGCATTAACCTGTAATATACAATCATGGGGTCCTTGCAAGTTTAGAAATTCAGGCATCCACATATTTCCTGTGTGTTAGCAATTAGTTCATAGTTTCTCTCTGACCTGAGCCAGCTGATTTTAACCCTAGTGGGAATGAGATGCACTGTTGTGGCTTTGAGCACAATGAAGTCATCTGTTTTATCATCAGGCCTTCATGCAAGGGATGTTTTCATAATTTTAACAATGGGACATTTCAACCAATGAGACTCACTGAAAAACACGTTCCAGACGTTTTTTTTATTCCCCTGGTTGCTATGTCAACTCCCAATGTATCTAGAGAGCTGTCTTCAGTCACTTTTTTATTCAGTTTCTATTGTGAAGAAATCCTCTTAGACACGAGAACCAGCTGTTTATAATCACGACAACCACAAATACTTGGAAAATGTGGAAAGTTACCTTTAAGTGACTCACCATAATCTAATCTGAGTCATAAATTGCATACTGAGCACGCAAATTAACAGCAGAAAAGTAGATCTAAACGTTTTTAATTGACATCTGAACGTCAATATGGAGGAAATAAATAATAAAACAAAAACAGTATGAATATTGCTTAAGAAATGAAAGCTTCTACATGAGTCATCTTTTCCTGATGGATGTGTAACTTGTAAGTAACACATATAAGGTCAAAAAAGAAAAGAGCGAAGAGCTGCTAAACCAGTTAAACTGAGTGATTCAGCAGCTTCATACCAGCTTGGTCTCACAGCACTTCAAGGAATAGTGAGAAATGAACCAGTCAATATGAATTTGTAGGTAATGTCAATTGATATCAGATGTGCACAATTTTTTGTAGAGAAACAAGGGATGTATTACCATGGCATCCAGGGACACAAAGTTTTAAAAGATGTGGCTATCACTGGATTTAAACAGAAACCAGGATGTTTTTCAAACCTAGCCCAGCATTTAGGTTGTGGCATTTTGACACACCTAAATGTTTCAGATCAATGAGCCTTTTATATCGCTGTGGAGTAATTTTGGCCCACTCTTCTTCACAGAATTGTTTTTAATTCAGCCACAGTTAAGCATGAACGGCCTGTTTAAAGCATCTCAATCAGATTTAAGTCCAGAATTTGACTCGGCCGCTCCAAAACCTTCATTTTGTTTTTGTTTTTTTTTTGGGGGTTTTTTGAGCCCTTCAGAGGTGGACCTGCTGCTGTGTTTCAGATCATTGTCCTGTTGCATAACCCAAGTGTGCTTCGGCTTCAGGGCATGAACTCATGATCGGTCATTCATGATTTTCTGGTAGAGAGCAGAATACTTGGTTCCATTAATTACAGCAAGTCATCCTGAAGCAGCAAAGCAGCCTCAGACCATCACACTACCACCACCATGTTTGACTGTTGTGGATCATCAAGATGTTTTTGGCAAATGTGAGTGGAGCCTTTGTGTTCTTGTTGGTCAGCAGTGGTTTTCTCTTTGGAACTCTCCCATGGATGCCATTTTTGCCCAGTCTCTTTCTTAATGTTAAATCACAAACTCTGACCTTAACTGAGGCAAGTAAGGCCTGCAGTTCTTTAGATGTTGTTCTGGGTTCTTTTGTGACCTCCTGTATGAGCAGTGGTGGACAAAGTACTCAACTCTAGTACTTAAGTAAAAGTACTGATACTCGTGGTCAAATTTTACTCAA
>JAVDPK010000871.1:50509-64768 GCA_034780415.1 Cichlasoma orientale | reverse complement strand
ATGTTTCACAACCCCCCCCCCCCCCCCCCCCCCGGATTTATACTTTCACTACTATATTTGCTTTTGTGGAACTCCCTCATAGCTTTCATTTCACTATTCTTTGAGTACCATATCTCTATCTTATAGAGTACCCCTCATTTCTTGATATTTCGCTTCCAAGGAGCCATAAAAAAGGCACTAAACTCAAGGGGTTAACTGGTGTTGTGTCTACACAAAATGGCAAAGAACGAATTTTAAATTGTATCTTTAGGCACTTTTTTTACCAGCAGCCTTTTGCAAAAACACATTGTTCCAATTTCTTTAGCTGAATCTATGACAAATCACAGTTTGACAGGAATAAAATAGTATTTTTTTTATTTATTTTTTTGCACCAATAGAGTGCTGTTAGCTGAAAACCTGACATGTCTGTATGGTGAGTGGTATGTCCTTAAAGACTATGTCAGATAAACAGCATTATTCCTGTAAAAGCGGGTAAAGACCTGACACAGGACCTGAGAGATGCATCTGAGCCTTCAGCTGATCCATTTACTGTTCACCAAAGCCTCATCTGAAATGGTCTCAGTGGAAGGGTAGATGTCAAGGAGCCATTCCTAATGAAGGGAAACAGGGAGGAAAGGCTGAGGGATGCCAAATTACACAAGAACTGGACAGAAAATCAGTGGCAACAGGTCTGATGGAGTGATGAATGCAAGTTTGAAATTTTTGGTTAAAATTGTTTTCAATATATATGGAGGAGGTCAGGAGGGAGCTATACAGCTATCAGTAAAACACAGTATCTGGTTGGCAACAACTTCATAACAATGATCCCAAACTCACTGTCAGTGCAGTAAAACCATACCTGGATAGAAAAACACACAGTGGAAGACTATCAGTGAGGGATCGGCCTCCCCAGAGCCCGGACCTCAACATTACTGAAGCAGTGTGGCATCATCTTGATAGAACAGTACAAAAAGCAGCAACATACAAAGAAGAGTTTTGAATGTCCTTCAAGAAGCCTGGAGAACTGTTCCTGAGACTACTTCAAGAAACGAGAAGAAAGCTGCCTCAGAGAGTTCAGACTGAGCTGAAGAATAAAGGTGGTCACACCAAATATTGACTTTCAAGCTTGTTAGAATTATACAAACTCTGTTTTTGCCTTATTTACTGTATTTTTATTTATGTTTGTGCATGCTTCAATAAATAAGTGCACCTATTTCATGTTTTCCTAGCAAAATATAAAGACTTTTCCTCTGCACTGTAATGTTTCTGGTTTGTTTTAAAAACCAAACGATATTTGAATGAAAACATATCTGTGTCCTCAGCACAACAGATGGTGCCAGACTGCAGCGAAGAATCAGCACTCTGACTTCCTGTAAATGCATGTGCTTTTATGTCATCATCAATAAATAACACCATTATAAATCATTGTAAAATGCACATATGCATTTTCTTTTTAGGTTTTTGACCCTCTTAAGATACATATACATAAAACATGTCCGCAAAAACCACCAGTTTCCTTTCGTGTGAGCAAAAATAAATAAATAAAAATAAAAAAGGACCAACAACCCAGAGTTCACCCATGTCTAAACCCAGTGTTCTCTGGACTAATGAAAACTTATGTCAGGGAACTGCGCTGCTAGCAATAAATCCACCAGAGGCCGAAGATGATAATGAGATAAATACATAAATTAAATTTACAAGAACGTAACTCAGTATTCTCTCTCTGTCTCCCATATGGGTGTTTCCATTAAACAGCATTTGAGTGTAAGCAGGACAAAAGCCTCAGTCTGTGGCGTAAGTGCAGAGGAAGGGAGCTGATGCCATCTATTGATTAGTTCCACATTCCTGTTGTTTGGAGGCTGAGGACACAGTTCGCTTTTTAAAGCAGCAATCGTTGAGAAGGTATACTCTATATATTCCTCTGCAATGTCCGTTCTTGGTGTCATGATGTCATTTGGCTGCTGGATGAGAGTTCGAGCCAAAGGTCAGATTGGAAAAAGCTGCAGTGTGATATTTATCAGAAGCACCCAGGTTGTGTTTAAAAGTCAGGACCTCGCCTGCTACAATTCAAAGTTTTAGTAATATCAGATACCCTGAGAACTCAGTTGTTCCAGAACTACAGCAGCGTAGACTGTGCTGAGCTGGTATGCTGGGCGTACAGCTAAACTTCAGCTCGTTTCAAAAACAGCTGTTTTCTGTGACTGTGATCAACCCTCAGGAGAAAAGCTGATAATGATCTGCTGCTCATTGATGCCATCCAGTGGCTGAAATAACAAAACAGCATTGGCCACGTGACTCATACATTTCTGAGCGTCTGACCCGTGCTTACATTATGAGTTAATGGTATTTATCTGGCTGGGCAGATTAGCTTCACAGGATCTACACTTTCCTGTTGCAGATGTTTAAGAGCACAGAGCTTTTATAAACAGCTGCGCTATAGCCGACCTGATTTTTTGGATAAGCTGCTAGACGTAAAACAAATAGATTAAAACAAAACAAAAACATAAAACATTAAATTACAGCACAATAGGCATCATTTAGAAATGCTAGGACTTTCAGTGGTAAAAGGAGACAGTTAAAATTAAGTACAATGCAAAGCACTGCTGAAGAAGAGTGTCAATATGTTTTAATATTTTTTTAACCATCACTGACCTCCTCTTTAATTTCATTTAACTTTGTCACGTGCATGAAAACATCTTTCAAGCAAAATAGATTTCAGTCAGGAACACAAAAGAGTGCTTTTTCCACCCCTTTTTTTCCCCAAGACCTGTCCGCCCTTCTTCATTGATATATGGAAAGCCAGAGGTGGGAGAGCAGCAGAAATATCTAGCAAAGAGCAGAGCAGGCATCAGTGCTAATAGATATGTGTGTGTGTATACGACACTGACGAAGCCTATCTTCACGAAGCTGAGCTGGGGTGGAGGTGGGTTGCCAAGTGGCTTGCAGATTCGCAACAACTGTGGTCAGGCTTCAATACTGCATCATTTATTGGATTTGCCAACTGGATGTGTAGAATGGGCTCAGCTGAGCCATGAGCTGATGAGGGCTGAGATCAGCTGATCTGCCAGGATCAAGAACAAGCTTGAGTGGAATTAGAATGAGGACTTATTTAAAGTTTCAGTGTTAGACCCTCATCAGTAAAATGGCTTCTTACAAAGAAAAGCAGTCTGTAAGTTTGCAATTACAATCCCCCGTCTTTTATATCGTATATAAATTCAGAAAAATAAAACACTGTATAGTATTGCAACAACTAAGAATGCAATAAATGGGTAGATTCTTATTAAATTCATGCTTAAAGCCCCAAAGGACTAAACTGCATTCTTAAAACACATTCCCACATTGTGGGGTCATAAGATCAGGATATTTACATCTACCCTATCCGAACACTGCACATGTATAAGAAACGCCTGCATCCTCGCTGGATGTCATCACTTAGATGCTCTTTTCTTGGCAGAATCTTCTCAGTGCCTGTTTGTCCAGTAATTGTAGGGACTTCTTTTTCATTTTGGGATAACAGATGAGGAGGTAATTGTCCTGCACCTCCATCTTTCTTTTCTTCTGGTCTGATAATCTCCTTCCTTTTTTTCCTCCCCAACAACTTTGGTTAGAATAATTCTGATCACTGACATGCATGGAGGTATTAATAAAATGCTCTGGTACACACATTGCACAGATGCAGTCACACCAACACAGATACATTATGACTTAAAATATTACCCAAAAAAAAAGTGTTTGACTTTTAAAGGAATGAGGGAAAGAAAATTATTTATCAGGATTTTCTGGGGCATTTTAATGACTTCCAGGTCAAAGGAGGAAGAAGATTAGAGAGTTTAAGAAAATGTACATAACCTTGAATGGTGTGGAAAGAAGCCCTATGGAGATGTGCATGGGACCACTGCAATGGTCCCACTGTTCAGTGTTTGTTCAGCCGTGGCACAATCTCATCACACTGTAGATCGTGGGTGGACTCAGGTTTCTTCTGCAGCAACAGAGGTCAATTATCATCCTCTGAAATCTGTGCAGAAACCCTCAAGAAGAGTGATATTCTACAAACATCAAGGAAAACACAATAAGAAGTAAAATAAACTGATGATTAAGGGGGTTTGAATGTTTAAGGTTTCTGAATCTTCTGTGTATTGTGAAGAAGGGGATAAAGTGTGGGACTTTTTCCTGGCTAAGGTTCAGAGAACTGTTGATGCTACACAAGGGGCTTCGAGGCATGAGAACCCCCGGCTGCACTGGGATTGGACTTACTGAAGCCTGGGAAATGCACACCCAGCAACAACACATGCACATCCTGACTTAAAGCTGTATTCTTTACAGTAACGTGGTAATTTCCTGTATTTGGCCAAATAAAATAAAGGTTTCGCATATTGTTCCTCTTCCATACCCGGAGAGTCACATATAAAACCTTAAAGAGGCACAGCTGCTAATTTACACAACAGTAAAACATCACCGCTCAGTCCCATTTTAAAGTTCCATCTCTCAACAGAGCCACATAGTGGCCAAATGCTTACACTGTGAGAATACAAATAAGCCAATACTTTCAAATATCAATTATCTGTAATAGTAATCATCGCCAAGCTTCTACAGTATTTAAATAATAATATAAAGACATTTCCTCCTTTTTTATTTTAAGCATAGTGATGATGTCTGTGACGTTAAACTATGTGTAGGTGCCAGAGGAGCTGGTATATTTCAGAAACTGTTGATCTACCTGGATTTTTCCACACAACTATCGCTAGGGTTTACAGAAAATGGTTCAAAAAAGAGAAAATATATAATGAGTTCTGTGCACAAAAGTGCATTGTTGATACCAGAGGTCAGAGGAGAATGGCCAGACTGCTTTGACCTGATGGGAGAGCAACAGTAACTCAAATAACTACTCATTGCAATCAAGATATGTAGACGAGCATCTCTGAATGCACAACACATCGAACCTTGAAGCAGATGGGCTACAGCAGCAGAAGACCACACTGGGTGCCACTCAAGCCCTAAGAACAGGAAACTGACGCTACAATTCACCTGAGCTCAAGAAAACTGGACACTAGGAGACTTGAAAATCATTGCCTGGTCTAATGAGTCTTGATTTCTGCTGCCAGATTCAGATGGTAGGGCCACACTTTGGGCCCTTTAGTACCAAGTGATGTGAAGCCGACAAATCTGCAGCAACTGTGTGATGCTATCCTGTCACTATCTGTCTGTCTATTGAGAGACTGTGCAGCAGGGGCTAAACCGCCAGATGTATAACTGAACATTTATGCTAATTTAAATGTAAATAGACATATTTGCATCAACACACACATATTTATTTCCTGGTACCTTTCTGAGAATTTCCTTATATGAAATCATTAGGAAACAGTAGTGTCTGTGAAATATGTATAAACATTTTGTGGTTGTCAGGGTGGCTGTGGTTCAGGAGGAAGGGCAGGAGGAATCAGCCCGCGTTGCTCTTGATGTGCCTGGAGTGTGATTGTATGTGTGAATGTGAGCTAAAAAGCACTCAGATATAGAAAGTGCTTGTATGAATGTGTGTGTGAATGAGACATGCTGTATAAAGCACTTTGAATGCGCACGTAGAGTAGAAACGTGCTTTATAAAAACAAGTCCATTTACCAAACATGCTGTTTCTGGTTTCAGCCACAGAGTGCAGGGACATGAGGAAAATAAATAATGACTTGGTGTCTTGTGGAATCTGCAACTAAACTATTAAAGGAAATATTGTAGATTTTATTAAAAGACAGTTTAATTCATATTAAAATACAGCATACTAACTTTTTTAATATTCCCAAATAGGGCTGGTGTGAGGAAGCAGCCACCTCTAATGGTTAAAAAAAAGTCTAAAATGACACAGAAATTACATCTATCATTATAATCATCCACTGAGCTGATACATTCTAATCATTAGCTAAAAGTAACAAGACAACAAACCTACTCAGGTCACTAAGACTAAAACAGGCATGATTGGAAACAGAGGCCTCATCACCCCAGCTTGCATTTCTTACACTGGACTATAATGTGTTAAACTGCGCCCCCTAACAGCCTAGGACTGTAACAGCCTCTCTGTGTGTTCTGTGCACCAAAAATAAATGACTGGTTTCCATATTATGACCATATTTTGGCTCCCTAAATTGGGTTTCAGTCAACCAAACTTTGAAAACCCCTGTTTCACCCATTCACACGCACACGCAAACACCCAATAGCTGCAGTGTATCTATGCAAAGTGCATGCATGCCATGAGGAGCAATTTAGGATTCTTGCACTGCGACACATTTACCACCAGGTGGTCCAAGTGTGAAAAATGGATGTCTATGTGACACAGTCACGATGATCAAACTGGAAAAACATTGCTTCATACCAGGCTGGGCTATAGATGTAATGGAAATAACCTATTTGGTCAAAAACATGATTTATTATCTGCTTCTCTGCTGATAAACCACAGCACGGATTCAGCTGACACTAAAGCTTCTGACAGACGTGCCTCAACATATAAATAAAGTTAAGAGATATGTAAAGAGATATGGACATATCTATATCCATATCATATCCTGAACTGAAAATCTGCTATTTGTTTTTTGCTTTCTTATTTATTTATATTATGTAGCAGGGATAATGCACATGTATTGTACCAGATATAACTAAAAGCTCTTTTTCATTTGTCATCCCTGGGTGGAAGCCCCTAATGCTTTATAGCAGTGGTTCCCAAAGTGTGGGCCGTGGCCCACTGGTGGGCTGTAGTAATAACAGAAATTAGTAGTTACATATTTATATAAATGTATTTATTTATATAAAAAGTGAATTAAAACTGGTGATAGGAGGTGGTTAGTTTGTGATATTGCTCATTACTCTTACCTAAATTTACTACTCTTGTATTGAAGTTTGTGTCCCAAATTTTATTTGCACTTTAGACACGGAGGGTTTTGGGGGAAACACTTACAAGTTGGGGAGGGGGAGGGGTGGATGGGTCATCCCACACCCCGATTTCTTACACCTTGGCCAGGGTGGGGGTCAGGTGATTCTTCAGGGACCGGGCTGGCGGCATCTTGGGGTCGCTGTTGGCCCTGGGGAGGTTTCCACTCACCCCAACTTCAGAGGGTGGGTAGATATGGATGAACGTGTGTCTTTGTGTATTTGTCACGGTCTTCATGAGTGTATTTAGGTGAGTGAGTGTGTGTGTGTGTATCTGTGCATATATGTGTATGTGTATGTGCATGCGTGCATGTTTGTATGTATGGCTGGACCTGGATCTGGGCCTTGTGCCTTGCCTCCCTGCTGCTCCTCTGTGTGGGGTGTCAGGCGGTTCTCGGGCGCCTGGGACCCTGCCGCCGGCCTGCACAGGGGGCTGGTCGCTGGGGGGGGGCTCCATCTGGGACCCTCCTATCTGCTGGGGTGAGCGTGTGGTTGTCTTTGGAATGAGTGGCTGCGGGTCTTCATGGCTCTTGATGGGCTGCTGGTGGCTCGGGTTTCCTGGGGCTTTCTCTACCCACCTCTAGCTTCTGATGGGCGGAGCTGCGGTGTTCTGCCCTCATTGCTAAGTACATTTCATGACACAGACACAAACACCCACGCAATCACAACACAACAAAATTGTTGGTTTGCATAGCCATGCTTCATTTGTTTTGTTTTTCCCAAGCAAATTTAGTTTTGCAAGCATTGTTAGTATTTTGTATGTTTTTTGTTTTTTGTTTTTTTTTTTGTTCTCTTACAGGTTCAGCAAGTGATGAACTATTTGGTTTATTTGCTTCTGCTCTTTCCCCTTTTCTCTATTTTCTCCCTATTCTCCTTCCCCCCCCCCCTTTTCTCCTTTTCCCCCCTTTCTCTCTCCTTCTTCTTTTCTCTTTTCTTTTTCCTGTCAACTCTGGCACAGATATATGAATGTGAATAATAACTCAAATAAATAAAGGGTCAAACACTAACAAGAGGAGCCTATAGACAACCTATAGAGCTCATCTTGAAAGAGCAAATATGTTTGGCACAACAATGCATTCAGATCACAGTTCTGCTTGCAAGATCTGTCAGACATGACAGGCTTTTAAAAAAAAGAAGAAGAAGAAGGAGTTTGTGTCCCAGTGGCAAGTGGGTCACAAATTTGCATTAGCACTTTACATATGACAAAATTTACATACATGATTTTGATGAGAGTGAAGATAGGCTTCTAGACAGGAAGAGATTACACAATCGAACGGCCTGGGGGGAGGGCGGCCCCATGAAATTGTCTGGTTTTTAAGTGGGCCGCAGCATTCTTGACTTTGGGAACCACTGGTTTATAGGAATAAATGCTAGCAATCAAGTTTGTAAAATCAAAACCTGCTACATAAAAGCAGGTAGTACCTTAAATCATCTGTTTATTAAAGCTCTTATAACAAATCTTGGTTTCCAGTATTGCTGCATTACAGGTATTCTCAGCACTCCAGTGTCCTGTTTAGGTCCAGTACCATCCCAGTGTCTGGCACCAAGTCTGAGCATCTTTGGTTCCATCTCCTTTTGTTAAGTCACTTCCTATCAGGCGTATCAGGTTTTCCAGCCTTGTAGTTTCAGGAGTTACGCCTTATACTTTTTTTATGTGCTGAACCAGTCAGACCTGAACAGATAGGGGGTGTAGCGTCTATCATGTTTCCTTCCATGAACAATGTAGCTCTGGGCCAATGAGTAAGGCCACAGAAACCTTGTAGCTGTATAAGGCAGGATGAATTGAGAGTGATTCCAAGAGCCATCAGAGTCTTCAATGTTTCACTTGGGGGACGGTAAGATATCATACATCATAACATCATCACATATGTTGGCACCCCCATAAATCAGACCATAAATAAGACACTTTATAACTTTACTGCACTGCATTGTTTGCACATCTGCATCTGCACATTTATTTATATATGCATACTGTTTCATTCACATTGGTCTCATTCATATCCCCGTGTCCTTTGTTTTGTTTCCCTGTCTCAAGCACTAAGCCCTGTACAGATTAGTTAGTTGGTATAGTTAGTATAGGTTGTTAGTCTGTATTGTTAGTACTGCTTGTTTAATCTTTATTTGATTTTTACTTAATTTCTATTATTATTATATTATTATTTTATTTCTTCTTCTGTCTGGATTCTATTTATTATGCGTACAATGTTGCTGGATGCCCTAATTTCCTTCGGAATCAATAAAGTATCTACCAAAAAAGGTCTGTGGACTAGCTGAGATCAGTCTCACCCTAACTTTCTTTTGAGGCTCGGTAATGACCGACACCCACAACCCACACACCCGGAGCTTCTACAGGTCGGACTGGACTGGATGTCCCTAGTGTTTGTAGATAATGTGGTAACGCTGTCCCCATTCAGAGTCATGACATGACATGTGTGATACACCAAATGAATGCAGGTACTTTAAAAACCCTGGCCTTGTCCAGTGAGGGTGGCAGTTGTGCCATCACAGTACCCAACTACTTCCACTGGGAGAAAAAGCTGGGAGATGAACATGAGGTCTTAATTGTAAATGATGTGCACTGCTTACTTCAGCTTACATCACAGATAAAATGTTCTGTCCAAATCACCTGAATGTTACCTGTGTGTGTGTGTGTGTGTGTGTGTGTGTGTGTGTGTGTGTGTGTGGGTATGCCATGCATCCTTGGAATATAGCCTAGGCTTCATTCTACCCCACATAAATTTCGTTTTTTAATTAATTAATCACTTACTGTAGCACCTACTTATGACTGTGTTATTTCATACCATATAATACGCAAACCTTGAGGTACAAAATCTCTGCAGTAAAGGTAATATCAGTCCAACTTTCTCTATGCTTTGCCATTCAGACTGATTTGCATTTCCTTCTCATGTTACAGAAATATAAGCAGGACAATGATTCGCTGAGCAGGAGCTCGCGCTCTCCCCCCGTTGGCTGGATTGTACACGTCAGCAGTCAATAAGTTGAACCCAGCATGTATCACAAGTCCTATCATCCTCTTCCTGGTATTAGCGTGTTGACACATTACACCTACTTCGGGTAAGTACTGTAAGCTAACAACGGAGAGTTGTCGTCTCTTTGTTTTTTTGTTAAACACTCGATGAACGCATAACTTGTATGAATTTACTCAAAGCGCTTTGTTCTACTTTTCCACACACAGGTGTTAAAAACGAGCGGCAGGAGTGAGCGTTTGACACGGTTTTCCTCTGGAAAGACCTCGACAGCGTTTCTCAAGCAGCCGTCAGGAAGCGTTTGACACACGGTTCAAGAGCTGTCACGCGACACGGGAGCGTTCGTGCGAAGAGGCACGAGGACGCAATGTTGCACCGTCGGTTACGATGAAGATGCGCGCGACAAGGTGAACTCCGGAGGTGCTGTTGAACTCCAGAGTCTGTTTTTACTGAGAGAAAATGAGGTTTCGGCTGCTCAAGAGGAATCTGCTGGCGCTGCTGGCTGTTGTCTTAGTACTTGTGACTCTGTTGTTCTCAACACGTGTGTTAATGGTTTCTAATAATGACACAAGCGGACCCGGTAACACCGTGAAGAGGAGTCAGTGCGTGCATTCTAGTGACCCAGTGAAGTTTAACTCCGGGTCGGTGTCAGAACTGGCACAGTCCGTTTACAGTGCCAACTTTAAGCAATGTGTTCAGAATGCAGATAAATTTCCAGGGGACCCTCAGCTGGTGCTGGTCGTGCAGGTCCACAACAGGCCTGAATACCTCAGACTGTTCGTCAAATCGCTGGAGAAAGCTGCTGAGGTCCACAGCTTCCTTCTTATCTTTAGCCATGACTATTTTTCAGAGGAAATCAACACAATTGTTCAAGGGATAACTTTCTGCAAGGTACTGCAGATTTATTTCCCCTTCAGCACTCAGCTGTATCCCAGAGAGTTTCCTGGGCAGGATCCACGAGACTGCCCTCGAGACATACCCAAGGACAGCGCTTTGAAAACAGGATGCCTGAATGCAGAGCACCCCGACTCCTATGGGCATTACAGGGAAGCCTTCATCACTCAAACCAAACATCACTGGTGGTGGAAGTTGCACTTTGTGTGGGAGCGAGTGCAGGTGATGCAGGGCTACAGTGGCTTTGCTGTATTTCTAGAGGAAGACAATTACATCTTACCAGACTTTTCCCACTTTTATAAATCAATGATCGAGTTCAGAAAAAACAACTGCCCAGACTGTGACATGCTAGCTTTGGGTAACCACAACGGCCTGGATGGTTTCTCTGGACTATCCAACAAGGTGCTGACCACTGGGTGGATGTCCACTAAACACAATATTGGCATGGCCATCTCCAGGGAGGTGTACTACAAGCTGATTGGCTGCAGCAATGAATTCTGCACCTATGACGACTACAACTGGGACTGGACTTTGCAGCACCTCTCTGGAACCTGCATATCAAAGACCCTCAAAGTGCTGGCAGCCCTGGGCTCCAGGGTTCTTCACACAGGAGACTGTGGACTTCACCAGAAGGAGAACTGCAGGCCGGAGTGGGCCTCTCAGAAGGTTGACGAAGGACTTCAAAAAGCCAAGGAGGACCTCTTTCCTCCATCTCTTGTCCTCAGTGGTGCAGAACCGGTGGCGCATAAAGAGCACATGAAGAATGGAGGATGGGGAGATATTCGAGATCACGCTCTATGCAATAACTATGCCAAACGACTTTGAGCTGTGACTTTTCATATTCTACAGATGTGCCATCTGAAAATAACTTTTCAGGGTTTTAGAGCATTTTCACTTTACATGTTTTTTGTGTCTTCCAAAAATGGGACCAAATCAGATTCAAGCATATTGTATGCTCAACACAGTACAGTTTTTTTTTAATTACCAAAGATATGCAGGTGCCAAAGCCTTTGTTGAAATTTTTATATAGTGCCTTCAAGCTCAGTTCATCTGAACACAAAGGTTTCTGGGTGACCTACAGGTCAGAGCATTAGGTTAGATCTATCACACTGTTGTAAAGTGAGAGTAAACCATATCCAGAGTGTGCACAGACTTTAAATTATAAAACCAATAATTTATGGTTTTATTTGCAAATTCTGTGACTTGGAACACTGCACATGCTTATTTACATGAATTTCAGCTTACTAGTACATAATTTTTTAATCAAACATTGAATTGCAATATTTTTAAATGTGTGCTTTTTATGGTACGTTTTAAAGTGACAACAAAAAGACACAACGTACAGACTTACAGGTTTAATTAAAGTGTTCATGGCAATCACAAATATATTAGGAAAGTTGTAGCACATACAGACTGTTCCTTAGCCATGGAGATGAATGATTTTGTAAATGAAATAGAATTTGCCTTTTTAAATGTAATGTTCAGTTTCTGTCTTCTGTAACCAGGGATCTCTCTTTGAGGTGATATTGCCAGACATTTAATCAGTCTCCTGCTCCCTGTCGTATTGACTCCTGGTTGCAAAAACAGGAGCTGACTTATTTGCTTTCTGATATGCAAAAGTGAACCGACTGGAACCAGGATCAGGGTCCTGTGATGCTGCGTTTCTATATTTGCACCTCTTTTATTGTTGACAAAACAGATTTTCGGATGTGACTAAATGATAATGTAATGAACTGCGTTGTGCTATATAGGAAAGGAAACGTGTTTCTTTCAACCCACTTTTGCTGAAGTCGCTTTTTCAAGTGTAAAACATTGGGTGAATGAACCTAGGTACAGTACAATGATATATTAGTGCCTCTAAGCAGACCTAAGGTGCCTTTTTTAGCCTAAACTTTTTTTTTTTTGATATTTTAAAGTTTTTTTCTCCATTAGATATTGAGGGAGATTGAAATGTGAATGTTGCTTTTTACCAAAATCTTCAGTCTGCAGTTTGATGAGAGTATTGTAACACTGGCATTGTGCTCCCTATAGGTTTAAGTCACCCCACATGTGTGGTTTGATCTCACCTCAGTGAGCTGTCTAGCGACTGAAATGAATGTGGTAATAAAATGATTCCTAAACTTTTTTTGGTTGTTAAAAAGCACATCTTAAAGTTCATGGCACAGGTTAGATGTGTATTTTATACAAAGGACTTTATCTGGTGTATCTGTTTGTTTGCTGATTCCTGACTTACTGAGAATGAGACAGCCTGTTTTGTTTTTTTTTCATTGTTTTTGCTCTTTTTTTTCCCTTGTTTCTTTCTGATCATCACTTGAAGTAGATCTTTTGACACTTTTGACAAATGGGGAGTAAAATAAAAAATGTTGAATTTACATCACGTGACACTGTTATTTTACATATTGCACACTTCTAAATAGTGAAGTGACCTGATATGTAGCACTAAATTCTTAGGAATGTTTACCTAGAATAAAATGTTACAAAGAGGCTACTCTAATGCCAGTTGGTGTTATTGGTCAATACATAGGTTCAGCGAGCGTTTAAAAATAGTAAAGCTATCTACGTGCAATTGTGCAGTTCAGCAAATAAAAAGAGTGGTGTGTCAATCAAAAATCTGTGTATATGTTATCAGTGTCTCATTTTTCCTCCCATTATTTTAGCACCTCTTTCAAGGTATTTCATTGAAAAGTGATTCCTATATTGGGAAGTTTCATTTGCTGGAAATTGTTAGAAAATTACACGACACCTTTAATAAATCATTACCACGACAGCCTGGCAGATAAAACAATACCTCCAGGTGGAATATCAGCTGAGCCTTTAATAGAGTCTTATTACATCGTCATGGCCTGTCTCGTGTCCTGCCAAAAAGTGATCATCTGAAATTCAAATTGATATCTGGGATTTGCCTTAAACTGTTGTAAATGACTTGTTGGGATATAATCTTTCAAACATATCTGTCATAAATGATATCAGCCAGAAAGAACACACAAGGTAGAAGCTGCAATCACTTTGGTAAAGTGACTTTTTGCATGGATGAATAAAGGATAGATAAAAGTGTCATTGAGATTAAAAATGTCTTTTTAAGGAGAGATCTGTTCAAGAGGGCAGCAGAAATTGCAACAAATATAATTGTTCCATCGACATATTTGAAGTGACCAAAAAGGACTGGATTGATTACAGTGTAGAGCAGAGATGTTACAGTAATGCAGAATCATGAAGATACTTGCAAAACATATTGTTTCTTTATTTTATATATAAACCATTTGTAAATCCTATTGACGACAGCCTACTTACCAATATAAGCAAAGATATTGCACACACAAAACACACACACGCACACAGAAACATCACTTTCTGGTTGATGACGCCGACCACTGAACTCCCAACAAAAGAGAAGCTGATTTTCAGGAATGCATGTCATAGATATATATACATAGATACCTCGTTGACTGGTTCGGCCCGCTGATGCGACGTAACTGTGTGTCCGCCATAT